>JANJGN010000486.1:0-12500 GCA_026770705.1 Isurus oxyrinchus
CCCCCTACACACCCCCTACACACCCCGACACTCCCCTACACACCCCCTACATATCCCCTACACACCCCTACACACCCCTACACAGCCCTACACACCCCCTACACACCCCCTACACACCCCTACACACCCCTACACACAACTACACCCCTCCTACACACTCCTACACACCCCTACACACACCCTACACACCCCTAACACACCACCTACACACACGCTACACACACCCTACTCACCCCTACACACCACATACACACACGCTACACACCCCCTACACACCCTACACCACCCTACACACCCCCTACTCACCCTACACACCACCAACACACACGCTACACACACCCTACACACCCCTACACACCCCTACACACCCCCTACCACACACCTACACACCCCTACACACCCCTACACACACCCTACACACCCCTTACACACCTCCTACACACCCCTACACACCCCATACACACCCCTACACAGCCCCTACACACCCCTACACACCCCTACACACCCCTACACACACCCTACACACCCCTTACACACCTCCTACACACCCCTACACACCCCTACACACCCCTACACACACCCTACACACCCCTACACACCCCCCTACACACCCCTACACACCCCTACACACCCCTACACACACCCTACACACCCCTTACACACCTCCTACACACCCCTACACACCCACTACACACACATACACATCCCTACACCCCCTACACACACCCTAAACACCCTTACACACCTCCCTACACACCCCCTACACACCCCTACACACCCCTACACACTCCTACACCCCCTACACACCCCTTACACACCCCTACACACCCCTACACACACCCTACATACCCCTTACACACCTACTACACACCCCCTACACACCCCTACACACCCCTACACACCCTACACACACCCTAAACACCCTTACACACCTCCTACACAGCCCCTACACACCCCCTACACACACCTCCACACCCCTACACACCCCCTACACACCCACTACACACCCCCTACACACCTCCTACACACCCCCTAGACACCACTACACACCCCTACACACACCTACACACCCCTACACATCCGTACACACCCCTACACACCCCTACACACCCCCAACAAACCCCTACACACTGACACACCCTACATACACCTACACACCCCTAAACACGCCCTACACACCCCCTACACCACACCCTACACACCCCTATACATCACTACACACCCCCTACACAACCCTACACACCCCCTACACACCCCTACACACACCTACACACCCCTACACACCATACACACACTCTACACACCCCCTACACACCCCTACACACCCCTACACACTCCCCTACACACCCTACACACACCCCCTACACACCCCTACACACGCCTACACACAACTACACCCTTCCTACACACTCCTACACACCCTACACACACCCTACACCCCCTACCCACCCCTACGCACACCCTACACACCCCCTACACAACCCTACACACCCCTACACCCCCATACACACACCCTACACACCCCCTACACACCCCTACACACCCCTACACACCCCTACACCGCCCCTACACACCCCCTACACACCCCGACACACACACTACACCCCTACACACCCCTACACACCCCTACACACCCCGACACTCCCCTACACATCCCCTACACACCCCTACACACCCCGACACTCCCTTACACACCCCCTACACATCCCCTACACACCCCTACACACCCTACACACAACTACACCCCTCCTACACACTCCTACACACACCTACACACACCCCCTACACACCCCCTACACACCCCTACACACCCCTACACACCCCCTACACACCCCTACACACCCCTACACACACCCTACACATCCCCTACACACCCCTACACACCCCGACACTCCCCTACACACCCCTACACACCCCCTACTCACCCCTACACCACCACCTACACACACCCTACACACCCCTACCCACCCCTACACACCCCCTACACACACCTACACACCCTACACACCCTACACACCCCTACACACCCCTACACACACCCTACACACCCCTACACACCTCTACACACCCCTACACACCCCTACACACCATACACATCCCTACACACCCCTACACACACCCTACACACACCTACACACCACCTACACACACGCTACACACACCCTACTCACCCCTACACACCACCTACACACACGCTACACACCCCTACACACCCCTACACACACCCTACACACCCCCTACTCACCCCTACACCACCAACACACACACGCTACACACACCCCTACACACCCCCCTACACACACCTACACACCCCTACACACACCCACACACCCCTACACACACCCTACACACCCCTTACACACCTCCTACACAACCCTACACACCCCATACACACCCCTACACACCCCCTACACACCCCTACACACCCCTACACACCCCTACACTCCCCTACACACACTCTACACACCCCTTACACACCTCCTACACACCCCTACACACCCTACACACCCCTACACACACCCTACACACCCCCTACACACCCCCTACACACCCCTACACCCCCTACACACCCTACACACACCCTACACACCCCTTACACACCTCCCTACACACCCCTACACACCCACTACACGCACATACACATCCCTACACACCCCCTACACACACCCCTATACACCCCTTACACACTCCTACACACCCCCTACACACCCCTACAAACCCCTACACACTCCTACACCACCCTACACACCCCTTACACACCCCTACACACCCCTACACACACCCTACATACCCCTTACACACCTACTACACACCCCCTACACACCCCTACACACCCCTACACACCCTACACACACCCTAAACACCCCTTACACACCTCCTACACAGCCCCTACACACCCCCTACACACACCTCCACACCCCTACACACCCCCTACACACCCACTACACACCCCCTACACACCTCCTACACACCCCCTACACACCACTACACACCCCTACACACACCTACACACCCCCTACACATCCGTACACACCCCTACACACCCCTACACACCCCCAACAAACCCCCTACACACCTGTACACACACCCTACATACCCCTACACACCCCTAAACACGCCCTACACACCCCCCTACACCACACCCTACACACCCCTATACATCACTACACACCCCCTACACAACCCTACACACCCCCTACACACCCCCTACGACACCCCCTACACACCACCTACTCACCCCTACACACCCCCTACACACCCCCTACACAACCCTACACACCCCCTACACACCCCCTACACACCCCTACACACCTCCTACACACCCCTACACACCCCTACACCCCTACACACCACCTACACACCCCTACACCCCTACACACCCCCTACACAACCCAACCCACCCCCTACACACACCTACACACCCCTAAAACACCCTACACACCCCTACACACACCTACACACCCCCTACACACACCTACACACCCCCTACACACCCCTACACACCCCCCTACACACTCCTACACACCCCTACACACCCCTACATACCCCTACACACCCCCTACACACCCCTTACACCACCTCCTACACACCCCCTACACACCCCTACAAACCCCTACACACTCCTACACCCCTACACACCCCTTACACACCCCTACACACCCCTACACACACCCTACATACCCCTTACACACCTACTACCACCCCCTACACACCCCTACACACCCCTACACACCCCTACACACACCCTAAACACCCCTTACACACCTCCTACACAGCCCTACACACCCCCTACACACACTCCACACCCTACACACCCCCTACACACCCACTACACCACCCCCTACACACCTCCTACACACCCCCTACACACCACTACACACCCCTACACACACCTACACACCCCCTACACATCCGTACACACCCCTACACACCCCTACACACACCCCCAACAAACCCCCTACACACCTGTACACACACCCTACATACCCCTACACACCCCTAAACCACGCCCTACACACCCCCTACACACACCCTACACACCCCTATACATCACTACACACCCCCTACACAACCCTACACACCCCTACACACCCCCTACACTACACACCCCCTACACAACCCTACACACCCCCTACACACCCCCTACACACCCCTACACACCTCCTACACACCCCTACACACCCCTACACCCCTACACACCACCTACACACCCCTACACCCCTACACACCCCCTACACAACCCTACCCACCCCCTACACACACCTACACACCCCTAAACACCCCTACACACCCCTACACACACCTACACACCCCCTACACACACCTACACACCCCCTACACACCCCTACACACCCCCTACACACTCCTACACAACCCCTACACACCCCTACATACCCCTACACACCCCCTACACACCCCCTACACACCCCCTACACACACCTACACACCCTCTACACACCCCTAAACACCCCCTACACACTCCCTAGACAACCCTACACACCCCCTGCACACCCCTACACACCCACTACACACCCCTAAACACCCCTACGCACTCCCTACACAACCCTACACACCCCCTACACACACCTACACACCCCCTACACACCCCTACACACCCCCTACACACTCCTACACAACCCCTACACACCCCTACATACCCTTACACACCCCCTAAACACCCCCCTACACACCCCTACACACCCCTCTACGCACCCCCTAAACACCCTCTACACAATCCCTACACAACCCTACTACACCCCCTGCACACACCTACACACACCCTACACACCCCTACACACCACTACAACACCCATACACACCCCTACACACACCTACACACCCCTACACACGCTCTACACACCCCTACACACCCCCTACACACCCCCTACACACCCCTACACACCCCTACACACCCCACCTACACACCTCCTACACTCCCTACACACCACTACACGCACATACACATCCCTACACACCCCTACACACACCCTATACACCCCTTACACACCTCCTACACACCCCCTACACACCCCTACAAACCCCTACACACTCCTACACACCCTACACACACCCCTTACACACCCCCTACACACCCCTACACACACCCCTACATACCCCTTACACACCTACTACACACCCCCCTACACACCCCTACACACCCCTACACACCCCTACACACACCCCTAAACACCCCTTACACACCTCCTACACAGCCCCTACACACCCCCTACACACACCTCCACACCCCTACACACCCCCTACACACCCACTACACACCCCCTACACACCTCCTACACACCCCCTACACACCACTACAACACCCCCTACACACACCTACACACCCCCTACACATCCGTACACACCCCTACACACCCCTACACACCCCCAACAAACCCCCTACACACCTGTACACACACCCTACATACCCCTACACACCCCTAAACACGCCCTACACACCCCCTACACACACCCTACACACCCCTATACATCACTACACACCCCCCTACACAACCCTACACACCCCTACACACACCCCCTACACACCCCCTACACACCACCTACTCACCCCTACACACCCCCTACACACCCCCTACACAACCCTACACACCCCCTACACCCCCCTACACACCCCCTACACACCCCTACACACCTCCTACACCACCCCTACACACCCCTACACCCCTACACACCACCTACACACCCCTACACCCCTACACACCCCCTACACAACCCTACCCACCCCCTACACACACCTACACACCCCTAAACACCCCTACACACCCCTACACACACCTACACACCCCCTACACACACCTACACACCCCCTACACACCCCTACACACCCCCTACACACTCCTACACAACCCCTACACACCCCTACATACCCCTACACACCCCCTACACACCCCCTACACACCCCCTACACACACCTACACACCCTCTACAACACCCCTAAACACCCCCCTACACACCTCCTAGACAACCCTACACACCCCCTGCACACCCCTACACACCCACTACACACCCCTAAACACCCCCTACGCACTCCCTACACAACCCTACACACCCCCTACACACACCTACACACCCCCTACACACCCCTACACACCCCCTACACACTCCTACACAACCCCTACACACCCCTACATACCCTTACACACCCCCCTAAACACCCCCTACACACCCCTACACACCCTCTACGCACCCCTAAACACCCTCTACACAATCCCTACACAACCCTACACACCCCCTGCACACACCTACACACACCCTACACACCCCTACACACACCACTACACCCCATACACACCCCTACACCACACCTACACACACCCCTACACACGCTCTACACACCCCTACACACCCCCTACACACCCCTACACTCCCCCTACACACCCCCTACACACCCCTACACAGACCTACACACCCCCTACACACACCTACACACCCCCTACACACCCCCTACACAGCCCCTACACACTCCTACACAACCCCTACACACCCCTACATACCCTTACACACCCCCTAAACACCCCCTACACACCTCCTACACACCCCTACACACCCTCTACGCACCCCTAACAACACCCCCTACACAATCCCTACACAACCCTACACACCCCTGCACACCCCTACACACCCCCTACACACACCCTACACACCACTACCTACACACCCCCCCTACACACCCCTACACACACCTGCACACCCCCTACACACCCCTACACATCCCCTACACACCCCTACACACCCCCTACACACCCCTACACAGCCCTACACACCCCCTTTACACACCTACACACACACTACACACCCCCTACATACCCCCTACACACCCCCTACACACTCCTACACACCCCCTCACACCCCTACACACGCCGACACTCCCCTACACACCCCCTACACATCCCCTACACACCCCTACACACCCCTACACACCCCTTACACACCCCCTACACACCCCTACACACCCCTACACACAACTACACCCCTCCTACACACTCCTACACACCCCCTACACACACCCTACACACCCCCTACACACCCCTACACAACCTCTACACACCCCTACACACCCATACACAACACCCTACACACCCCCTACAAACCCCTACACACCCCCTACACACCCCTACACACCCCGACACACCCCTATACACCCCCTACACACTCCCTACACACCCCCTACTCACACCTACACACTCCTACACACCCCCTACACACCTCTACAACACCCACTACACACCCCCCTACATACCCTCTACACACCCCCTACACACCCCTACACACCCCGACACTCCCCTACACCACACCCCCTACACATCCCCTACACACCCCTACACACCCCTACACAGCCCTACAACACCCCCCTACACACCCCCCTACACACCCCCTACAACACCCCTACACACAACTACACCCCTCCTACACACACCTACACACCCCTACACACATCCTATACACCCCCTACACACCCCTACACACACCTACACACTCCTACACACCCATACACACACTCTACACACCCCCCTACACACACCTACACACCCCCTACACACTCCCCCTACACACCCCTACACACACCCCCTACACACCCCTACACACGCCTACACACAACTACACCCCTCCTACACACTCCTACACACCCCTACACACACCCTACACACCCCCTACACACCCCTACCACACCTACACACCCCCTACACAACCCTACACACCCCCTACACACCCATACACACACCCTACACACCCCCTACACACCCCTACACACCCCCTACACACCCCTACACCGCCCCTACACACCCCCTACACACCCCCGACACACACACTACACACCCCTACACACCCCCTACACACCCCTACACACCCCTACACTCCCCTACACACCCCCTACACACCCCTACACACCCCGACACTCCCCCTACACACCTCCTACACATCCCCTACACACCCCCTACACACCCCTACACACAACTACACCCCCTCCTACACCTCCTACACACCCTACACACCCCTACACACCCCCTACACACCCCTACACTCCCCTACACACCCCCTACACACCCCTACACACCCTACACACACCCTACACACCCCCTACACACCCCTACACACCCCCTCCACACTCCCCTACACACCCCTACACACCCCGTACACACCCCTACACACCCCCTACACACCCCTACACACCCCCTCCACACTCCCCTACACACCCCTACACACCCCCTACACACCCCCTACACACCCCTACACACTCCTACACACCCCCTATACACCCCCTACACACCCCCTACACACCCACTACACACCCCTACACACCCCTACACACCCCCTACACACCCCCTACACGCCCCTACACACCCCCTACACACCCGCTACACACCCCTACACACCCCTACACACCCCTACACACCCCTACACCGCCCCTACACACCCCCTACACACCCCCTACACACCCCTACACACCCCTACACACCCCTACACACCCCCTACACACACCCTACTCACCCCTACACACACCTACACACCCCCTACACACTCCTACACACCCCCTACACACCCCTACATACACCTACACACCCGCTACACACACCTACACACCCCCCTACACCCCCCCTACACACCCCTACACACCCCTACACACCACTACACACCCCCTACACACCCCTACACACCACTACACCGCCCCTACACACCCCTACACACCCCTACACAACCTCTACACAACCTCTACACACCCCCTACACACCCCTACACACCCCCTACACACCCCCTACACACCCCCTACAAACCCCTACACACCCGCTACACACCCCTACACACCCCTACACACCCCCTACACACCCCTACACACCCCTACACACCCCTATACACCCCCTACACACTCCCTACACACCCCCTACTCACACCTACACACTCCCTACACATCCCCTACACACCTCTACACACCCCCTACACACCCCCTACATACCCCCTACACACCCCTACACACCCCCTACACTCCCCTACACACGCCGACACTCCCCTACATACCCCCTACACATCCCCTACACACCCCTACACACCCCTACACACCCCTTACACACCCCCTACACACCCCTACACACCCCTACACACAACTACACCCCTCCTACACACTCCTACACACCCCTACACACACCCTACACACCCCCTACACACCCCTACACAACCTCTACACACCCCTACACACACATACACACACCCTACACACCCCCTACACACCCCTACACACCCCCTACACACTCCCTACACACCCCCTACTCACACCTACAGACTCCCTACACACCCCCTACACACCTCTACACACCCCCTACACACCCCCTACATACCCTCTACACACCCCCTACACACCCCTACACAACCCGACACTCCCCTACACACCCCCTACACACCCCTACACACCCCCTACACACTCCCTACACACCCCCTACTCACACCTACACACTCCCTACACACCCCCTACACACCTCTACACACCCCCTACACACCCCCTACATACCCTCTACACACCCCCTACACACCCCTACACACCCCGACACTCCCCTACACACCCCCTACACATCCCCTACACACCCTTACACACCCCTACACACCCCTACACACCCCCTACACACCTCCTACACACCCCTACACACAACTACACCCCTCCTACACACTCCTACACACCCCTACACACACCCTACACACCCCCTACACACCCCTACACACACCTACACACCCCTACACACCCATACACACACCCTACACACCCCCTACACACCCCTACACACCCCCTACACACTCCCCTACACACCCCTACACACACCCCCTACACACCCCTACACACGCCTACACACAACTACACCCCTCCTACACACTCCTACACACCCCTACACACACCCTACACACCCCCTACACACCCCTACGCACACCTACACACCCCCTACACAACCCTACACACCCCTACACACCCATACACACACCCTACACACCCCCTACGCACCCCTACACACCCCCTACACACCCCTACACCGCCCCTACACACCCCCTACACACCCCCAACACACACACTACACACCCCTACACACCCCCTACACACCCCTACACACCCCGACACTCCCCTACACACCCCCTACACACCCCTACACACCCCGACACTCCCCTACACACCCCCTACACATCCCCTACACACCCCTACACACCCCTACACACAACTACACCCCTTCTACACACTCCTACACACACCTACACACACCCTACACACCCCCTACACACCCCTACACACCCCTACACACCCCCTACACACCCCTACACACCCCTACACACACCCTACACACCCCCTACACACCCCTACACACCCCCTCCACACTCCCCTACACACCCCTACACACCCCGTACACACCCCTACACACCCCCTACACACCCCTACACACCCCCTCCACACTCCCCTACACACCCCTACACACCCCCTACACACCCCCTACACACCCCTACACACTCCTACACACCCCCTATACACCCCCTACACACCCCCTACACACCCACTACACACCCCTACACACCCCTACACACCCCCTACACACCCCCTACACACCCCTACACACCCCCTACACACCCGCTACACACCCCTACACACCCCTACACACCCCCTACACACCCCTACACCGCCCCTACACACCCCCTACACACCCCCTACACACCCCTACGCACCCCTACACACCCCCTACACACACCCTACTCACCCCTACACACACCTACACACCCCCTACACACCCCCTACACACACCTACACACCCCTACACACCCCTACACACCCCCTACACACACCTACACACCCCCTACTCACCCCTACACACCCCCTACACACCCCCTACACACCCCCTACACACCCCTACACACCCCCTACTCACACCTACACACCCCCTACACACCCCCTACACACCCCTACACCGCCCCTACACACCCCCTACACACCCCCTACACACCCCTACACACCCCTACACACCCCTACACACCCCTACACACCCCTACACACCCCCTACTCACCCCTACACACCCCCTACACACCCCTACACACACCTACACACCCCTACACACCCCTACACACCCCTACACACCCCTACACACCCCCTACACACCCCTACACACCCCCTACTCACCCCTACACACCCCTACACACCCCCTACACACCCATACACACCCCCTACACACACACCTACACACCCCTACACACTCCTACACACCCCCTACACACCCCTACACCCCCCCTACACACCCCCTACTCACCCCTACACACCCCCTACACACACCCCTACACACCCCTACACACGTACACACCCCTACACACCCCTACACACACCTACACACCCCCTACACACCCCTACACACCCCCTACACACCCCTACACACCCCTACACACCCCCTACACACCACCTACACACCCCTACACACCCCTACACACCCCCTACACACCCCTACACACCCCTACACACCCCCTACACACCCCTACACACCCCCTACACACCCCTACACACCCTCTACACCCCCCCTACACACCCCCTACACACCCCTACACACCCTCTACACACACCCTACACACCCCTACACACCCCTACACACCCCTACACACCCCTACACACCCCTACACACCCCTACACACACCCTACACACCCCTACACACCCCTACACACCCCTACACACCCCCCTACACACCCCTACACACCCCTACACACCCCTACACACCCCCTACACACCCCTACACACCCCCTACACACCCCTACACACCCTCTACACCCCCCCTACACACCCCCTACACACCCTCTACACCCCCCCTACACACCCCCTACACACCCCTACACACCCCCTACACACCCCTACACACCCCTACACACCCCCCTACACACCCCCTACACACCCCTACACACCCCTACACACGTACACACCCCTACACACACCCTACACACACCCTACACACCCCTACACACCCCTACACACCCCTACACACCCCCTACACACCCCTACACACCCCTACACACCCCTACACCCCCCCACCGAAGTCTCCGCCCCTCAGTCTCTGGCCCCTGGCCCTTTGGCATGCTACCCTTAGTGGTCCTGCCTTCCGCCAGCTGGGCCTCTGGCTCTGCAATCCCCTCCCTGAGCTCCTCCATCTCTCTCTCTCTCCTCTCGGACCCTTCCAGAATCCAAACCCTTCGCTGAGGAGTTTGAATTCCCTTGTCCTCCTGCCTCCTGCTTTGACTCGCTGGCCGTTTCTGCCCGTGAGATGTGCTCTGCAGGTGGAAGGTGACATTATGGGCAGTTCGGACTCTGGTATTATGCACCGTGCATTAATGGGGAGCAGGGTCACCTAGCTCCGGTAACTAGCTGAACAGTGCTGTCTGACTGGGGGATAATACCCCTGTCTGATAATTCCACTCACCGTTATCCATCTCGATATCTTCGCACGGTGACCACACGGGAAAGCAGGAGAGCTCAGCGGGTGA
>JANJGN010000486.1:95000-97500 GCA_026770705.1 Isurus oxyrinchus
TGTGTGTCTGTCTGTGTTTGTGTGTCTGTGTGTGTTTGTGTGTGTGTGTGTGTGTGTGTCTGTGTGTGTGTGTCTGTGTGTGTGTGTGTGTGTGTGGGTCTGTGGGTGTGGGTCCGTGTGTGTGTCTCTCTCTCTGTTTCTGTGTGTATATGTGTGTGAGTGTGTGCGTGTGTGCGTGCTTGTGTTTGTGTGTCTGTATCTGTGTGAGTGTGTGTGTGTGTGTCTGTGTGTGTGTTTGTGTGTGTGTATCTGTGTGTGCATGTGTGTGTCTGTGTATGTGTCTGTCTGTGTCTGTGTGTGTGTGTATGTGTGTGTGTGTACGTGTGTGTGCGTGTCTGTCTGTATGTCTGTGTCTGTGTGTATTTGTGTGTGTATTTGTGTGTGTGTCTGTGTGTGTGTCCGTGTATGTGTGCGTGTCTCAGTGTGTGTGTGTCTGTGCCTGTGTCTGTGTCTGTGTCTGTCTGTCTGTCTGTATGTGTGTGAGTCTGTGTGTGTGTGTGTGTGTGTGTCTGTGTCTGTGTTTATGTGTCTGTGTGTGTGTGTGTGTGTGTGTGTGTCTGTGGGTCTGTGGGTGTGGATCTGTGCGTGTGTGTCTGTCTCTGAGTCTGTGTGTGTGTGTGTGTGTGTGTGTCTGTATGTGTGTCTGTGTATATGTGTGTGCGTATGTTTGTGTGTGTGTATCTGTGTGTGTGTGTTTGTGTGTGTGTGCGTCTGTGCGTGTATGTGTATCTGTGTGCGTCTGTGTGTGTGTGTGTGTGTGTGTGTGTGTGTGTGTGTGTGCACATATCTGTGTGTGTGTGTGTCTGTGTGTGTGTGTGTTTGTGTGTGAATCTGTGTGTGTGTGTTTGTGTGTGTGTATCTGTGTGTATGTGTGTGTGTGAGTGTGTGTGTGTCTGTGTGTGTGTGTGTTTGTGTGTGTATCTTTGTGTGTGTGTGTGTTTGTGCGTGTGTATTTGTGTGTGTGTGTGCTTGTGTGTCTGTCTGTGTCTGTGTGTCTGTGTGTGTGCGTCTGTGTGTGTGTCTGTGAGTCTGTTTGTGTGTGTGTATCTGTATGTGTCTGTGTGTGTGTCTGTGTGTATGTGTGTCTGTCTGTCTGTGTGTGTGTGTTTGTGTGTGTGTATCTGTGTGTGTGTCTGTGTCCGTTTGTGTGTGTGTCGGTGTGTGTGTGTGTGTGTTTCTGTGTGTGTGTGTCTGTGTCTGTGTTTATGTGTGTGTGTGTGTGTGTGTCTGTGTCTGTGGGTCTGTGGGTGTGGATCTGTGTGTGTGTGTCTGTCTCTGAGTCTGTGTGTGTGTGTGTGTGTGTGTGTCTGTGTATATGTGTGTGCGTGTGTTTGTCTGTGTGTATCTGTGTGTGTGTGTGTGTGTCTGTGTGTGTGTTTGTGTGTGTGTTTGTGTGTGTCTGTGTGTGTTTGTGTGTCTGTGTGTGTTTGTGTGTGTGTCTGTCTGTGTTTGTGTGTCTGTGTGTGTTTGTGTGTGTCTGTGTGTGTTTGTGTGTCTGTGTGTGTGTGTCTGGATGTGTGTGTGTGTGTGGGTCTGTGGGTGTGGGTCCGTGTGTGTGTCTCTCTCTCTGTTTCTGTGTGTATGTGTGTGTGAGTGTGTGCGTGTGTGCGTGCTTGTGTGTGTGTGTCTGTATCTGTGTGAGTGTGTGTGTGTGTCTGTGTGTGTGTTTGTGTGTCTCTGTGTATATGTGTGTGTGTGTTTGTCTGTGTCTGCATGTGCGAGTGTGTGTTTGTATGTGTGTATCTGTGTGTGTGTGTTTGTGTTTGTGTGTGCGTATCGGTGTGTTTGTGTGTCTGTGTGTGTTTGTGTCTGTGTGTGTCTGTTTGTGTGTGTGTATCTGTGTGTGCATGTGTGTGTCTGTGTATGTGTCTGTCTGTGTCTGTGTGTGTGTGTATGTGTGTGTGTGTACGTGTGTGTGTGTGTCTGTCTGTATGTCTGTGTCGATGTGTATTTGTGTGTGTATTTGTGTGTGTGTCTGTGTGTGTGTCCGTGTATGTGTGTGTGTCTCAGTGTGTGTGTGTCTGTGCCTGTGTCTGTGTCTGTGTCTGTCTGTCTGTCTGTATGTGTGTGAGTCTGTGTGTGTGTGTGTGTGTGTCTGTGTCTGTGTTTATGTGTCTGTGTGTGTGTGTGTGTGTGTGTGTCTGTGGGTCTGTGGGTGTGGATCTGTGCGTGTGTGTCTGTCTCTGAGTCTGTGTGTGTGTGAATGTGTGTGTGTGTGTGTCTGTATGTGTGTCTGTGTATATATGTGTGCGTGTGTTTGTGTGTGTGTATCTGTGTGTGTGTGTCTGTGTGTGTGTGCGTCTGTGTGTGTGTGTGTATCTGTGTGCGTCTGTCTGTGTGTGTGTGTGTTTGTGTGCACGTATCTGTGTGTGTGTGTGTGTCTGTGTGTGTGTGTTTGTGTGTGTTTGTGTGTGAATCTGTGTGTGTGTTTGTGTGTGTGTATCTGTGTGTGTGTGTGTGTGTGTTTGTGAGTGTATCTTTGTGTGTGTGTGTGTGTTTG
>JANJGN010000486.1:155000-452098 GCA_026770705.1 Isurus oxyrinchus
CACTGAGGATTCTTACATGTGGTAATTACTTGAGAATCAGCCGTCCGCTGTGATGAGAACTGAAATTTAATCTAAATATGCTGTGCTGAAAAAATTTGAGGTTTTTGACAGTGAGCTGGTAACAAAGAATTGTTCATGTGTGTCGAAAGCAACAACAGTTCATTCACAAACCTTATGCATTGTTTTCAGTTTTGTAACTCAGTGAGGATAAAGATGCCATTGCCAAACTGAAAGATAGTCTATGATCTCTCATACACACAGTGATATATGAAAGATAGTCTATGATCTCTCTCACACACACAGTGATATATCACAGATAGTCTATGATCTCTCACACTCACACAGTGATATATCACAGATAGTCTATGATCTCTCTCACACACACAGTGATATATCACAGATAGTCTATGATCTCTCTCACACACACAGTGATATATCACAGATAGTCTATGATGCACACACAGACAGTGATATATCACAGATAGTGTATGATCTCTCTCTCTCACACACAGTGATATATCACAGATAGTCTATGATCTCTCTCATGCACACAGTGATATATCACAGAAAGTCTCTGATCTCTCTCTCACACACAGTGATATATCACAGATAGTGTATGATCTCTCTCACACACACAGTGATATATGACAGATAGTCTATGATCTCTCACACACACAGTGATATATCACAGATAGTCTATGATCTCTCTCACACACACAGTGATATATGACAGATAGTCTATGATCTCTCACACACACAGTGATATATCACAGATAGTGTATGATCTCCCTCTCACACACACAATGATATATCACAGATAGTCTATGATCTCTCTCTCACACACAGTGATATATCACAGATAGTCTACGATCTCTCTCACACACACAGCGATATATCACAGATAGTCAATGATCTCTCTCACACACACACAGTGATATATCACAGATAGTCTATGATTTCTCTCACACACACACACACTGATATATCACAGATATTCTATGATCACTCACACACACACACACTGATATATCACAGATATTCTATGATCTCTCTCACACACACACAGTGATATATCACAGAAAGTCTCTGATCTCTCTCTCACACACAGTGATATATCACAGATAGTCTATGATCTCTCTCTCACACACAGTGATATATCACAGATAGTGTATGATCTCTCTCACACACACAGTGATATATGACAGTCTATGATCTCTCACACACACAGTGATATATCAAAGATATTCTATGATCTCTCTCTCACACAGTGATATATCACAGATATTCTATGATCTCTCACACACACACAGTGATATATCACAGATAGTCTATGATCTCTCACACACACACAGTGATATGTCACAGAAAGTCTATGATCTCTCTCTCACACACACAGTGATATATCACAGATATTCTATGATCTCTCTCACACACACAGTGATATATGACAGATAGTCTATGATCTCTCTCACACACAGTGATATATCACAGATAGTCTATGATCTCTCTCACACACACACACTGATATATCACAGATAATCTATGATCTCTCACACACACAGTGATATATCACAGATAGTCTCTGATTTCTCTCTCACACACACAGTGATATATCACAGATATTCTATGATCTCTCACACACACAGTGATATATCACAGATAGTCTCTGATTTCTCTCTCACACACACACAGTGATATGTCACAGATAGTCTATGATCTCTCACACACACAGTGATATATCACAGATATGCTATGATCTCTCTCACACACACACAGTGATATATCACAGATAGTCTATGATCTCTCTCTCACACACACAGTGATATATGACAGATAGTCTATGATCTCTCACACACACACTGATATATCACAGATAGTCTATGATCTCTCACACACACACTGATATATCACAGATAGTCTATGATCTCTCACACACACAGTAATATATCACAGATAGTCTATGATCTCTCACACACACACAGTGATATATCACAGATAGTCTCTGATCTCTCTCTCACACACACAGTGATATATCACAGATAGTCTATGATCTCTCACACACACTCAATGATATATCAAAGATATTCTATGATCTCTCTCTCACACACACAGTGATATATCACAGATAGTCTATGATCTCTCACACACACTCAGTGATATATCACAGATATTCTATGATCTCTCTCTCACA
Source organism: Isurus oxyrinchus (assembly GCA_026770705.1). Classification (NCBI taxonomy): domain Eukaryota; kingdom Metazoa; phylum Chordata; class Chondrichthyes; order Lamniformes; family Lamnidae; genus Isurus; species Isurus oxyrinchus. Next base: position 157,192 of record JANJGN010000486.1, read on the forward strand.
CACACAGTGATATATCACAGATAGTCTATGATCTCTCACACACACTCAGTGATATATCACAGATATTCTATGATCTCTCTCTCACACACACAGTGATATATCACATAGTCTATGATCTCTCTCACACACAGTAATATATCACAGATAGTCTATGATCTCTCTCACACACAGTGAAATATCACAGATAGTCTATGATCTCTCTCACACAGACACACAGTGATATATCACAGATATTCTATGATCTCTCACACACACAGTAATATATCACAGATAGTCTATGATCTCTCACACACACAGTAATATATCACAGATAGTCTATGATCTCTCTCACACACACATTGATATATCACAGATAGTCTATGATCTCTCACACACACAGTAATATATCACAGATAGTCTATGATCTCTCTCACACACACATTGATATATCACAGATAGTCTATGATCTCTCACACACAGTGATATATCACAGATAGTCTATGATCTCTCACACACACAGTGATAAATCACAGATAGACTATGATCTCTCACACACACACAGTGATATATCACAGATATTCTATGATCTCTCTCACACACAGTGATATATCATTCTATGATCTCTCTCTCACACACACAGTGATATATCACAGATAGTCTATGATCTCTCACACACACAGTGATATATCACAGATATTCTATGATCTCTCTCACACACACAGTGATATATCACAGTTGTCTATGATCTCTCTCACACACACAGTGATATATCACAGATAGTCTATGAACTGTCTCTCACACACAGTGATATATCACAGATAGTCTATGAACTCTCTCACACTCACACAGCGATATATCACAGATAGTCTATGATCTCTCATACACACAATGATATATCACAGATAGTCTATGATCTCTCTCACACACACAGTGTATATCACAGATAGTCTCTGATCTCTCTCTCTCACACACAGTGATATATCACAGATAGTGTATGATCTCTCTCTCACACACAGTGAAATATCACAGACAGTCTATGATCTCTCTCATACACACAGTGATATATCACAGAAAGTCTCTGATTTCTCTCGCACACACAGTGATATATCACAGATAGTGTATGATCTCTCTCACACACACAGTGATATATGACAGATATGCTATGATCTCTCTCTCACACACACTGTGATATATCACAGATAGTCTATGATCTCTCACACACAAACAGTGATATATCACAGATATTCTATGATCTCTCACACACACTCAGTGATATATCACAGATAGTGTATGATCTCTCACACACACAGTGATATATCACAGATAGTGTATGATCTCTCGCTCACACACACAGTGATATATCACAGATAGTCTATGATCTCTCTCTCACACACAGTGATATATCACAGATAGTCTACGATCTCTCTCACAAACACAGCGATATATCACAGATGGTCAATGATCTCTCTCACACACACACAGTGATATATCACAGATAGACTATGATCTCTCTCACACACACTCACTGATATATCACAGATACTCTATGATCTCTCACACACACACACTGATATATCACAGATATTCTATGATCTCTCACACACACACACACACTGATATATCACAGATATTCTATGATCTCTCACACACACACACAGTGATATATCACAGATAGTCTCTGATCTCTCTCTCACGCAGTGATATATCACAGATAGTCTATGATCTCTCTCTCACACACAGTGATATATCACAGATAGTGTATGATCTCTCTCACACACACAGTGATATATGACAGTCTATGATCTCTCACACACACAGTGATATATCACAGATATTCTATGATCTCTCTCTCACACAGCGATATATCACAGATATTCTATGATCTCTCACACACACACAGTGATATATCACAGATAGTCTATGATCTCTCACACACACACAGTGATATGTCACAGATAGTCTATGATCTCTCTCTCTCACACACACAGTGATATATCACAGATATTCTATGATCTCTCTCACACACACAGTGATATATGACAGATAGTCTATGATCTCTCTCACACACAGTGATATATCACAGATAGTCTATGATCTCTCTCACACACACACACTGATATATCACAGATAATCTATGATCTCTCACACACACAGTGATATATCACAGATAGTCTCTGATTTCTCTCTCACACACACAGTGATATATCACAGATATTCTATGATCTCTCACACACACAGTGATATATCACAGATAGTCTCTGATTTCTCTCACGCACACACACAGTGATATGTCACAGATAGTCTATGATCTCTCACACACACAGTGATATATCACAGATATGCTATGATCTCTCTCACACACACACAGTGATATATCACAGATAGTCTATGATCTCCCTCTCACACACACAGTGATATATGACAGATAGTCTATGATCTCTCACACACACACAGTGATATATCACAGATAGTCTCTGATCTCTCTCTCACACACACAGTGATATATCACAGATAGTCTATGATCTCTCACACACACTCAATGATATATCAAAGATATTCTATGATCTCTCTCTCACACACACTGTGATATATCACAGATAGTCTATGATCTCTCACACACACTCAGTGATATATCACATAGTCTATGATCTCTCTCACACACAGTGATATATCACAGATAGTCTATGATCTCTCTCACACACAGTGATATATCACTGATAGTCTATGATCTCTCTCACACAGACACACAGTGATATATCACAGATATTCTATGATCTCTCACACACACAGTAATATATCACAGATAGTCTATGATCTCTCACACACACAGTAATATATCACAGATAGTCTATGATCTCTCTCACACACACATTGATATATCACAGATAGTCTATGATCTCTCACACACACAGTAATATATCACAGATAGTCTATGATCTCTCTCACACACACATTGATATATCACAGATAGTCTATGATCTCTCATACACACAATGATATATCACAGATAGTCTATGATCTCTCTCACACACACATTGTATATCACAGATAGTCTCTGATCTCTCTCTCACACACAGTGAAATATCACAGACAGTCTATGATCTCTCTCATACACACAGTGATATATCACAGAAAGACTCTGATTTCTCTCGCACACACAGTGATATATCACAGATAGTGTATGATCTCTCTCACACACACAGTGATATATGACAGATATGCTATGATCTCTCTCTCACACACACTGTGATATATCACAGATAGTCTATGATCTCTCACACACAAACAGTGATATATCACAGATATTCTATGATCTCTCACACACACTCAGTGATATATCACAGATAGTGTATGATCTCTCTCACACAAACAGTGATATATGACAGATAGTCTATGATCTCTCACACACACAGTGATATATCACAGATAGTGTATGATCTCTCTCTCACACACACAGTGATATATCACAGATAGTCTATGATCTCTCTCTCACACACAGTGATATATCACAGATAGTCTACGATCTCTCTCACACACACAGCGATATATCACAGATGGGCAATGATCTCTCTCACACACACACAGTGATATATCACAGATAGTCTCTGATTTCTCTCTCACACACACAGTGATATATCACAGATATTCTATGATCTCTCACACACACAGTGATATATCACAGATAGTCTCTGATTTCTCCCTCACACACACACAGTGATATGTCACAGATAGTCTATGATCTCTCACACACACAGTGATATATCACAGATATGCTATGATCTCTCTCACACACACACAGTGATATATCACAGATAGTCTATGATCTCTCTCTCACACACACAGTGATATATGACAGATAGTCTATGATCTCTCACACACACACTGATATATCACAGATAGTCTATGATCTCTCACACACACACTGATATATCACAGATAGTCTATGATCTCTCACACACACAGTAATATATCACAGATAGTCTATGATCTCTCACACACACACAGTGATATATCACAGATAGTCTCTGATCTCTCTCTCACACACACAGTGATATATCACAGATAGTCTATGATCTCTCACACACACTCAATGATATATCACAGATATTCTATGATCTCTCTCTCACACACACAGTGATATATCACAGATAGTCTATGATCTCTCACACACACTCAGTGATATATCACAGATATTCTATGATCTCTCTCTCACACACACAGTGATATATCACAGATAGTCTATGATCTCTCACACACACTCAGTGATATATCACAGATATTCTATGATCTCTCTCTCACACACACAGTGATATATCACATAGTCTATGATCTCTCTCACACACAGTGATATATCACAGATAGTCTATGATCTCTCTCACACACAGTGAAATATCACAGATAGTCTATGATCTCTCTCACACAGACACACAGTGATATATCACAGATATTCTATGATCTCTCACACACAGTAATATATCACAGATAGTCTATGATCTCTCACACACACAGTAATATATCACAGATATTCTATGATCTCTCTCACACACACATTGATATATCACAGATAGTCTATGATCTCTCACACACACAGTAATATATCACAGATAGTCTATGATCTCTCTCACACACACATTGATATATCACAGATAGTCTATGATCTCTCACACACAGTGATATATCACAGATAGTCTATGATCTCTCACACACACAGTGATAAATCACAGATAGTCTATGATCTCTCACACACACACAGTGATATATCACAGATATTCTATGATCTCTCTCACACACAGTGATATATCATTCTATGATCTCTCTCTCACACACACAGTGATATATCACAGATAGTCTATGATCTCTCACACACACAGTGATATATCACAGATATTCTATGATCTCTCTCACACACACAGTGATATATCACTGTTGTCTATGATCTCTCTCACACACACAGTGATATATCACAGATAGTCTATGATCTGTCTCTCACACACAGTGATATATCACAGATAGTCTATGAACTCTCTCACACTCACACAGCGATATATCACAGATAGTCTATGATCTCTCATACACACAATGATATATCACAGATAGTCTATGATCTCTCTCACACACACAGTGTATATCACAGATAGTCTCTGATCTCTCTCTCTCACACACAGTGATATATCACAGATAGTGTATGATCTCTCTCTCACACACAGTGAAATATCACAGACAGTCTATGATCTCTCTCATACACACAGTGATATATCACAGAAAGTCTCTGATTTCTCTCGCACACACAGTGATATATCACAGATAGTGTATGATCTCTCTCACACACACAGTGATATATGACAGATATGCTATGATCTCTCTCTCACACACACTGTGATATATCACAGATAGTCTATGATCTCTCACACACAAACAGTGATATATCACAGATATTCTATGATCTCTCACACACACTCAGTGATATATCACAGATAGTGTATGATCTCTCTCACACAAACAGTGATATATGACAGATAGTGTATGATCTCTCTCTCACACACACAGTGATATATCACAGATAGTCTATGATCTCTCTCTCACACACAGTGATATATCACAGATAGTCTACGATCTCTCTCACAAACACAGCGATATATCACAGATGGTCAATGATCTCTCTCACACACACACAGTGATATATCACAGATAGTCTATGATCTCTCTCACACACACACACTGATATATCACAGATATTCTATGATCTCTCACACACACACACTGATATATCACAGATATTCTATGATCTCTCACACACACACACACAGTGATATATCACAGATAGTGTATGATCTCCCTCTCACACACACAATGATATATCACAGATAGTCTATGATCTCTCTCTCACACACAGTGATATATCACAGATAGTCTACGATCTCTCTCACACACACAGCGATATATCACAGATAGTCAATGATCTCTCTCACACACACACAGTGATATATCACAGATAGTCTATGATTTCTCTCACACACACACACACTGATATATCACAGATATTCTATGATCACTCACACACACACACACTGATATATCACAGATATGCTATGATCTCTCTCACACACACACAGTGATATATCACAGAAAGTCTCTGATCTCTCTCTCACACACAGTGATATATCACAGATAGTCTATGATCTCTCTCTCACACACAGTGATATATCACAGATAGTGTATGATCTCTCTCACACACACAGTGATATATGACAGTCTATGATCTCTCACACACACAGTGATATATCACAGATATTCTATGATCTCTCTCTCACACAGTGATATATCACAGATATTCTATGATCTCTCACACACACACAGTGATATATCACAGATAGTCTATGATCTCTCACACACACACAGTGATATGTCACAGAAAGTCTATGATCTCTCTCTCACACACACAGTGATATATCACAGATATTCTATGATCTCTCTCACACACACAGTGATATATGACAGATAGTCTATGATCTCTCTCACACACAGTGATATATCACAGATAGTCTATGATCTCTCACACACACAGTGATAAATCACAGATAGTCTATGATCTCTCACACACACACAGTGATATATCACAGATATTCTATGATCTCTCTCACACACAGTGATATATCATTCTATGATCTCTCTCTCACACACACAGTGATATATCACAGATAGTCTATGATCTCTCACACACACAGTGATATATCACAGATATTCTATGATCTCTCTCACACACACAGTGATATATCACTGTTGTCTATGATCTCTCTCACACACACAGTGATATATCACAGATAGTCTATGATCTGTCTCTCACACACAGTGATATATCACAGATAGTCTATGAACTCTCTCACACTCACACAGCGATATATCACAGATAGTCTATGATCTCTCATACACACAATGATATATCACAGATAGTCTATGATCTCTCTCACACACACAGTGTATATCACAGATAGTCTCTGATCTCTCTCTCTCACACACACAGTGATATATCACAGATAGTGTATGATCTCTCTCTCACACACAGTGAAATATCACAGACAGTCTATGATCTCTCTCATACACACAGTGATATATCACAGAAAGTCTCTGATTTCTCTCGCACACACAGTGATATATCACAGATAGTGTATGATCTCTCTCACACACACAGTGATATATGACAGATATGCTATGATCTCTCTCTCACACACACTGTGATATATCACAGATAGTCTATGATCTCTCACACACAAACAGTGATATATCACAGATATTCTATGATCTCTCACACACACTCAGTGATATATCACAGATAGTGTATGATCTCTCTCACACAAACAGTGATATATGACAGATAGTGTATGATCTCTCTCTCACACACACAGTGATATATCACAGATAGTCTATGATCTCTCTCTCACACACAGTGATATATCACAGATAGTCTACGATCTCTCTCACAAACACAGCGATATATCACAGATGGTCAATGATCTCTCTCACACACACACAGTGATATATCACAGATAGTCTATGATCTCTCTCACACACACACACTGATATATCACAGATATTCTATGATCTCTCACACACACACACTGATATATCACAGATATTCTATGATCTCTCACACACACACACACAGTGATATATCACAGATAGTGTATGATCTCCCTCTCACACACACAATGATATATCACAGATAGTCTATGATCTCTCTCTCACACACAGTGATATATCACAGATAGTCTACGATCTCTCTCACACACACAGCGATATATCACAGATAGTCAATGATCTCTCTCACACACACACAGTGATATATCACAGATAGTCTATGATTTCTCTCACACACACACACACTGATATATCACAGATATTCTATGATCACTCACACACACACACACTGATATATCACAGATATTCTATGATCTCTCTCACACACACACAGTGATATATCACAGAAAGTCTCTGATCTCTCTCTCACACACAGTGATATATCACAGATAGTCTATGATCTCTCTCTCACACACAGTGATATATCACAGATAGTGTATGATCTCTCTCACACACACAGTGATATATGACAGTCTATGATCTCTCACACACACAGTGATATATCACAGATATTCTATGATCTCTCTCTCACACAGTGATATATCACAGATATTCTATGATCTCTCACACACACACAGTGATATATCACAGATAGTCTATGATCTCTCACACACACACAGTGATATGTCACAGAAAGTCTATGATCTCTCTCTCACACACACAGTGATATATCACAGATATTCTATGATCTCTCTCACACACACAGTGATATATGACAGATAGTCTATGATCTCTCTCACACACAGTGATATATCACAGATAGTCTATGATCTCTCTCACACACACACACTGATATATCACAGATAATCTATGATCTCTCACACACACAGTGATATATCACAGATAGTCTCTGATTTCTCTCTCACACACACAGTGATATATCACAGATATTCTATGATCTCTCACACACACAGTGATATATCACAGATAGTCTCTGATTTCTCTCTCACACACACACAGTGATATGTCACAGATAGTCTATGATCTCTCACACACACAGTGATATATCACAGATATGCTATGATCTCTCTCACACACATACAGTGATATATCACAGATAGTCTATGATCTCTCTCTCACACACACAGTGATATATGACAGATAGTCTTTGATCTCTCACACACACACTGATATATCACAGATAGTCTATGATCTCTCACACACACACTGATATATCACAGATAGTCTATGATCTCTCACACACACAGTAATATATCACAGATAGTCTATGATCTCTCACACACACACAGTGATATATCACAGATAGTCTCTGATCTCTCTCTCACACACACAGTGATATATCACAGATAGTCTATGATCTCTCACACACACTCAATGATATATCAAAGATATTCTATGATCTCTCTCTCACACACACAGTGATATATCACAGATAGTCTATGATCTCTCACACACACTCAGTGATTTATCACAGATATTCTATGATCTCTCTCTCACACACACAGTGATATATCACAGATAGTCTATGATCTCTCACACACACTCAGTGATATATCACAGATATTCTATGATCTCTCTCTCACACACACAGTGATATATCACATAGTCTATGATCTCTCTCACACACAGTGATATATCACAGATAGTCTATGATCTCTCTCACACACAGTGAAATATCACAGATAGTCTATGATCTCTCTCACACAGACACACAGTGATATATCACAGATATTCTATGATCTCTCACACACACAGTAATATATCACAGATAGTCTATGATCTCTCACACACACAGTAATATATCACAGATAGTCTATGATCTCTCTCACACACACATTGATATATCACAGATAGTCTATGATCTCTCACACACACAGTAATATATCACAGATAGTCTATGATCTCTCTCACACACACATTGATATATCACAGATAGTCTATGATCTCTCACACACAGTGATATATCACAGATAGTCTATGATCTCTCACACACACAGTGATAAATCACAGATAGTCTATGATCTCTCACACACACACAGTGATATATCACAGATATTCTATGATCTCTCTCACACACAGTGATATATCATTCTATGATCTCTCTCTCACACACACAGTGATATATCACAGATAGTCTATGATCTCTCACACACACAGTGATATATCACAGATATTCTATGATCTCTCTCACACACACAGTGATATATCACAGTTGTCTATGATCTCTCTCACACACACAGTGATATATCACAGATAGTCTATGATCTGTCTCTCACACACAGTGATATATCACAGATAGTCTATGAACTCTCTCACACTCACACAGCGATATATCACAGATAGTCTATGATCTCTCTCACACACACAGTGTGTATCACAGATAGTCTCTGATCTCTCTCTCTCACACACAGTGATATATCACAGATAGTGTATGATCTCTCTCTCACACACAGTGAAATATCACAGACAGTCTATGATCTCTCTCATACACACTGTGATATATCACAGAAAGTCTCTGATTTCTCTCGCACACACAGTGATATATCACAGATAGTGTATGATCTCTCTCACACACACAGTGATATATGACAGATATGCTATGATCTCTCTCTCACACACACTGTGATATATCACAGATAGTCTATGATCTCTCACACACAAACAGTGATATATCACAGATATTCTATGATCTCTCACACACACTCAGTGATATATCACAGATAGTGTATGATCTCTCACACACACAGTGATATATCACAGATAGTGTATGATCTCTCTCTCACACACACAGTGATATATCACAGATAGTCTATGATCTCTCTCTCACACACAGTGATATATCACAGATAGTCTACGATCTCTCTCACAAACACAGCGATATATCACAGATGGTCAATGATCTCTCTCACACACACACAGTGATATATCACAGATAGTCTATGATCTCTCTCACACACACTCACTGATATATCACAGATATTCTATGATCTCTCACACACACACACTGATATATCACAGATATTCTATGATCTCTCACACACACACACACACTGATATATCACAGATATTCTATGATCTCTCACACACACACACAGTGATATATCACAGATAGTCTCTGATCTCTCTCTCACGCAGTGATATATCACAGATAGTCTATGATCTCTCTCTCACACACAGTGATATATCACAGATAGTGTATGATCTCTCTCACTCACACAGTGATATATGACAGTCTATGATCTCTCACACACACAGTGATATATCACAGATATTCTATGATCTCTCTCTCACACAGCGATATATCACAGATATTCTATGATCTCTCACACACACACAGTGATATATCACAGATAGTCTATGATCTCTCACACACACACAGTGATATGTCACAGATAGTCTATGATCTCTCTCTCTCACACACACAGTGATATATCACAGATATTCTATGATCTCTCTCACACACACAGTGATATATGACAGATAGTCTATGATCTCTCTCACACACAGTGATATATCACAGATAGTCTATGATCTCTCTCTCACACACACACTGATATATCACAGATAATCTATGATCTCTCACACACACAGTGATATATCACAGATAGTCTCTGATTTCTCTCTCACACACACAGTGATATATCACAGATATTCTATGATCTCTCACACACACAGTGATATATCACAGATAGTCTCTGATTTCTCTCACGCACACACACAGTGATATGTCACAGATAGTCTATGATCTCTCACACACACAGTGATATATCACAGATATGCTATGATCTCTCTCACACACACACAGTGATATATCACAGATAGTCTATGATCTCCCTCTCACACACACAGTGATATATGACAGATAGTCTATGATCTCTCACACACACACTGATATATCACAGATAGTCTATGATCTCTCACACACACACAGTGATATATCACAGATAGTCTCTGATCTCTCTCTCACACACACAGTGATATATCACAGATAGTCTATGATCTCTCACACACACTCAATGATATATCAAAGATATTCTATGATCTCTCTCTCACACACACTGTGATATATCACAGATAGTCTATGATCTCACACACACTCAGTGATATATCACATAGTCTATGATCTCTCTCACAGACAGTGATATATCACAGATAGTCTATGATCTCTCTCACACACAGTGATATATCACAGATAGTCTATGATCTCTCTCACACAGACACACAGTGATATATCACAGATATTCTATGATCTCTCACACACACAGTAATATATCACAGATAGTCTATGATCTCTCACACACACAGTAATATATCACAGATAGTCTATGATCTCTCTCACACACACATTGATATATCACAGATAGTCTATGATCTCTCACACACACAGTAATATATCACAGATAGTCTATGATCTCTCTCACACACACTTTGATATATCACAGATAGTCTATGATCTCTCATACACACAATGATATATCACAGATAGTCTATGATCTCTCTCACACACACATTGTATATCACAGATAGTCTCTGATCTCTCTCTCACACACAGTGAAATATCACAGACAGTCTATGATCTCTCTCATACACACAGTGATATATCACAGAAAGACTCTGATTTCTCTCGCACACACAGTGATATATCACAGATAGTGTATGATCTCTCTCACACACACAGTGATATATGACAGATATGCTATGATCTCTCTCTCACACACACTGTGATATATCACAGATAGTCTATGATCTCTCACACACAAACAGTGATATATCACAGATATTCTATGATCTCTCACGCACACTCAGTGATATATCACAGATAGTGTATGATCTCTCTCACACAAACAGTGATATATGACAGATAGTCTATGATCTCTCACACACACAGTGATATATCACAGATAGTGTATGATCTCTCTCTCACACACACAGTGATATATCACAGATAGTCTATGATCTCTCTCTCACACACAGTGATATATCACAGATAGTCTACGATCTCTCTCACACACACAGCGATATATCACAGATGGGCAATGATCTCTCTCACACACACACAGTGATATATCACAGATAGTCTCTGATTTCTCTCTCACACACACAGTGATATATCACAGATATTCTATGATCTCTCACACACACAGTGATATATCACAGATAGTCTCTGATTTCTCTCTCACACACACACAGTGATATGTCACAGATAGTCTATGATCTCTCACACACACAGTGATATATCACAGATATGCTATGATCTCTCTCACACACACACAGTGATATATCACAGATAGTCTATGATCTCTCTCTCACACACACAGTGATATATGACAGATAGTCTATGATCTCTCACACACACACTGATATATCACAGATAGTCTATGATCTCTCACACACACACTGATATATCACAGATAGTCTATGATCTCTCACACACACAGTAATATATCACAGATAGTCTATGATCTCTCACACACACACAGTGATATATCACAGATAGTCTCTGATCTCTCTCTCACACACACAGTGATATATCACAGATAGTCTATGATCTCTCACACACACTCAATGATATATCACAGATATTCTATGATCTCTCTCTCACACACACAGTGATATATCACAGATAGTCTATGATCTCTCACACACACTCAGTGATATATCACAGATATTCTATGATCTCTCTCTCACACACACAGTGATATATCACAGATAGTCTATGATCTCTCAAACACACTCAGTGATATATCACAGATATTCTATGATCTCTCTCTCACACACACAGTGATATATCACATAGTCTATGATCTCTCTCACACACAGTGATATATCACAGATAGTCTATGATCTCTCTCACACACAGTGAAATATCACAGATAGTCTATGATCTCTCTCACACAGACACACAGTGATATATCACAGATATTCTATGATCTCTCACACACACAGTAATATATCACAGATAGTCTATGATCTCTCACACACACAGTAATATATCACAGATATTCTATGATCTCTCTCACACACACATTGATATATCACAGATAGTCTATGATCTCTCACACACACAGTAATATATCACAGATAGTCTATGATCTCTCTCACACACACATTGATATATCACAGATAGTCTATGATCTCTCACACACAGTGATATATCACAGATAGTCTATGATCTCTCACACACACAGTGATAAATCACAGAGAGTCTATGATCTCTCACACACACTCAATGATATATCAAAGATATTCTATGATCTCTCTCTCACACACACTGTGATATATCACAGATAGTCTATGATCTCTCACACACACACAGTGATATATCACAGATAGTCTCTGATCTCTCTCTCACACACACAGTGATATATCACAGATAGTCTATGATCTCTCACACACACTCAATGATATATCAAAGATATTCTATGATCTCTCTCTCACACACACTGTGATATATCACAGATAGTCTATGATCTCTCACACACACTCAGTGATATATCACATAGTCTATGATCTCTCTCACACACAGTGATATATCACAGATAGTCTATGATCTCTCTCACACACAGTGATATATCACAGATAGTCTATGATCTCTCTCACACAGACACACAGTGATATATCACAGATATTCTATGATCTCTCACACACACAGTAATATATCACAGATAGTCTATGATCTCTCACACACACAGTAATATATCACAGATAGTCTATGATCTCTCTCACACACACATTGATATATCACAGATAGTCTATGATCTCTCACACACACAGTAATATATCACAGATAGTCTATGATCTCTCTCACACACACATTGATATATCACAGATAGTCTATGATCTCTCATACACACAATGATATATCACAGATAGTCTATGATCTCTCTCACACACACATTGTATATCACAGATAGTCTCTGATCTCTCTCTCACACACAGTGAAATATCACAGACAGTCTATGATCTCTCTCATACACACAGTGATATATCACAGAAAGACTCTGATTTCTCTCGCACACACAGTGATATATCACAGATAGTGTATGATCTCTCTCACACACACAGTGATATATGACAGATATGCTATGATCTCTCTCTCACACACACTGTGATATATCACAGATAGTCTATGATCTCTCACACACAAACAGTGATATATCACAGATATTCTATGATCTCTCACGCACACTCAGTGATATATCTCAGATATTGTATGATCTCTCTCACACAAACAGTGATATATGACAGATAGTCTATGATCTCTCACACACACAGTGATATATCACAGATAGTGTATGATCTCTCTCTCACACACACAGTGATATATCACAGATAGTCTATGATCTCTCTCTCACACACAGTGATATATCACAGATAGTCTACGATCTCTCTCACACACACAGCGATATATCACAGATGGGCAATGATCTCTCTCACACACACACAGTGATATATCACAGATAGTCTCTGATTTCTCTCTCACACACACAGTGATATATCACAGATATTCTATGATCTCTCACACACACAGTGATATATCACAGATAGTCTCTGATTTCTCTCTCACACACACACAGTGATATGTCACAGATAGTCTATGATCTCTCACACACACAGTGATATATCACAGATATGCTATGATCTCTCTCACACACACACAGTGATATATCACAGATAGTCTATGATCTCTCTCTCACACACACAGTGATATATGACAGATAGTCTATGATCTCTCACACACACACTGATATATCACAGATAGTCTATGATCTCTCACACACACACTGATATATCACAGATAGTCTATGATCTCTCACACACACAGTAATATATCACAGATAGTCTATGATCTCTCACACACACACAGTGATATATCACAGATAGTCTCTGATCTCTCTCTCACACACACAGTGATATATCACAGATAGTCTATGATCTCTCACACACACTCAATGATATATCACAGATATTCTATGATCTCTCTCTCACACACACAGTGATATATCACAGATAGTCTATGATCTCTCACACACACTCAGTGATATATCACAGATATTCTATGATCTCTCTCTCACACACACAGTGATATATCACAGATAGTCTATGATCTCTCAAACACACTCAGTGATATATCACAGATATTCTATGATCTCTCTCTCACACACACAGTGATATATCACATAGTCTATGATCTCTCTCACACACAGTGATATATCACAGATAGTCTATGATCTCTCTCACACACAGTGAAATATCACAGATAGTCTATGATCTCTCTCACACAGACACACAGTGATATATCACAGATATTCTATGATCTCTCACACACACAGTAATATATCACAGATAGTCTATGATCTCTCACACACACAGTAATATATCACAGATATTCTATGATCTCTCTCACACACACATTGATATATCACAGATAGTCTATGATCTCTCACACACACAGTAATATATCACAGATAGTCTATGATCTCTCTCACACACACATTGATATATCACAGATAGTCTATGATCTCTCACACACAGTGATATATCACAGATAGTCTATGATCTCTCACACACACAGTGATAAATCACAGATAGTCTATGATCTCTCACACACACACAGTGATATATCACAGATA
This sequence comes from Isurus oxyrinchus, assembly GCA_026770705.1. Taxonomy (NCBI): domain Eukaryota; kingdom Metazoa; phylum Chordata; class Chondrichthyes; order Lamniformes; family Lamnidae; genus Isurus; species Isurus oxyrinchus. The sequence goes on from JANJGN010000486.1 coordinate 173,400, forward strand.
TTCTATGATCTCTCTCACACACAGTGATATATCATTCTATGATCTCTCTCACACACACAGTGATATATCACAGATAGTCTATGATCTCTCACACACACAGTGATATATCACAGATATTCTATGATCTCTCTCACACACACAGTGATATATCACAGTTGTCTATGATCTCTCTCACACACACAGTGATATATCACAGATAGTCTATGATCTGTCTCTCACACACAGTGATATATCACAGATAGTCTATGATCTCTCACACACACAGTGTATATCACAGATAGACTCTGATCTCTCTCTCTCACACACAGTGATATATCACAGATAGTGTATGATCTCTCTCTCACACACAGTGAAATATCACAGACAGTCTATGATCTCTCTCATACACACAGTGATATATCACAGAAAGTCTCTGATTTCTCTCACACACACAGTGATATATGACAGATATGCTATGATCTCTCTCTCACACACACTGTGATATATCACAGATAGTCTATGATCTCTCACACACAAACAGTGATATATCACAGATATTCTATGATCTCTCACACACACTCAGTGATATATCACAGATAGTGTATGATCTCTCACACACACAGTGATATATCACAGATAGTGTATGATCTCTCTCTCACACACACAGTGATATATCACAGATAGTCTATGATCTCTCTCTCACACACAGTGATATATCACAGATAGTCTACGATCTCTCTCACAAACACAGCGATATATCACAGATGGTCAATGATCTCTCTCACACACACACAGTGATATATCACAGATAGTCTATGATCTCTCTCACACACACTCACTGATATATCACAGATATTCTATGATCTCTCACACACACACACTGATATATCACAGATATTCTATGATCTCTCACACACACACACACACTGATATATCACAGATATTCTATGATCTCTCACACACACACACAGTGATATATCACAGATAGTCTCTGATCTCTCTCTCACGCAGTGATATATCACAGATAGTCTATGATCTCTCTCTCACACACAGTGATATATCACAGATAGTGTATGATCTCTCTCACACACACAGTGATATATGACAGTCTATGATCTCTCGCACACACAGTGATATATCACAGATATTCTATGATCTCTCTCTCACACAGCGATATATCACAGATATTCTATGATCTCTCACACACACACAGTGATATATCACAGATAGTCTATGATCTCTCACACACACACAGTGATATGTCACAGATAGTCTATGATCTCTCTCTCTCACACACACAGTGATATATCACAGATATGCTATGATCTCTCTCACACACACAGTGATATATCACAGATAGTCTATGATCTCTCTCACACACACACACTGATATATCACAGATAATCTATGATCTCTCACACACACAGTGATATATCACAGATAGTCTCTGATTTCTCTCTCACACACACAGTGATATATCACAGATATTCTATGATCTCTCACACACACAGTGATATATCACAGATAGTCTCTGATTTCTCTCTCACACACACACAGTGATATGTCACAGATAGTCTATGATCTCTCACACACACAGTGATATATCACAGATATGCTATGATCTCTCTCACACACACACAGTGATATATCACAGATAGTCTATGATCTCTCTCTCACACACACAGTGATATATGACAGATAGTCTATGATCTCTCACACACACACTGATATATCACAGATAGTCTATGATCTCTCACACACACACTGATATATCACAGATAGTCTATGATCTCTCACACACACAGTAATATATCACAGATAGTCTATGATCTCTCACACACACACAGTGATATATCACAGATAGTCTCTGATCTCTCTCTCACACACACAGTGATATATCACAGATAGTCTATGATCTCTCACACACACTCAATGATATATCACAGATATTCTATGATCTCTCTCTCACACACACAGTGATATATCACAGATAGTCTATGATCTCTCACTCACACTCAGTGATATATCACAGATATTCTATGATCTCTCTCTCACACACACAGTGATATATCACAGATAGTCTATGATCTCTCAAACACACTCAGTGATATATCACAGATATTCTATGATCTCTCTCTCACACACACAGTGATATATCACATAGTCTATGATCTCTCTCACACACAGTGATATATCACAGATAGTCTATGATCTCTCTCACACACAGTGAAATATCACAGATAGTCTATGATCTCTCTCACACAGACACACAGTGATATATCACAGATATTCTATGATCTCTCACACACACAGTAATATATCACAGATAGTCTATGATCTCTCACACACACAGTAATATATCACAGATATTCTATGATCTCTCTCACACACACATTGATATATCACAGATAGTCTATGATCTCTCACACACACAGTAATATATCACAGATAGTCTATGATCTCTCTCACACACACATTGATATATCACAGATAGTCTATGATCTCTCACACACAGTGATATATCACAGATAGTCTATGATCTCTCACACACACAGTGATAAATCACAGATAGTCTATGATCTCTCACACACACACAGTGATATATCACAGATATTCTATGATCTCTCTCACACACAGTGATATATCATTCTATGATCTCTCTCACACACACAGTGATATATCACAGATAGTCTATGATCTCTCACACACACAGTGATATATCACAGATATTCTATGATCTCTCTCACACACACAGTGATATATCACAGTTGTCTATGATCTCTCTCACACACACAGTGATATATCACAGATAGTCTATGATCTGTCTCTCACACACAGTGATATATCACAGATAGTCTATGATCTCTCTCACACACACAGTGTATATCACAGATAGACTCTGATCTCTCTCTCTCACACACAGTGATATATCACAGATAGTGTATGATCTCTCTCTCACACACAGTGAAATATCACAGACAGTCTATGATCTCTCTCATACACACAGTGATATATCACAGAAAGTCTCTGATTTCTCTCGCACACACAGTGATATATCACAGATAGTGTATGATCTCTCTCACACACACAGTGATATATGACAGATATGCTATGATCTCTCTCTCACACACACTGTGATATATCACAGATAGTCTATGATCTCTCACACACAAACAGTGATATATCACAGATATTCTATGATCTCTCACACACACTCAGTGATATATCACAGATAGTGTATGATCTCTCACACACACAGTGATATATCACAGATAGTGTATGATCTCTCTCTCACACACACAGTGATATATCACAGATAGTCTATGATCTCTCTCTCACACACAGTGATATATCACAGATAGTCTACGATCTCTCTCACAAACACAGCGATATATCACAGATGGTCAATGATCTCTCTCACACACACACAGTGATATATCACAGATAGTCTATGATCTCTCTCACACACACTCACTGATATATCACAGATATTCTATGATCTCTCACACACACACACTGATATATCACAGATATTCTATGATCTCTCACACACACACACACACTGATATATCACAGATATTCTATGATCTCTCACACACACACACAGTGATATATCACAGATAGTCTCTGATCTCTCTCTCACGCAGTGATATATCACAGATAGTCTATGATCTCTCTCTCACACACAGTGATATATCACAGATAGTGTATGATCTCTCTCACACACACAGTGATATATGACAGTCTATGATCTCTCACACACACAGTGATATATCACAGATATTCTATGATCTCTCTCTCTCACACAGCGATATATCACAGATATTCTATGATCTCTCACACACACACAGTGATATATCACAGATAGTCTATGATCTCTCACACACACACAGTGATATGTCACAGATAGTCTATGATCTCTCTCTCTCACACACACAGTGATATATCACAGATATGCTATGATCTCTCTCACACACACAGTGATATATCACAGATAGTCTATGATCTCTCTCACACACACACACTGATATATCACAGATAATCTATGATCTCTCACACACACAGTGATATATCACAGATAGTCTCTGATTTCTCTCTCACACACACAGTGATATATCACAGATATTCTATGATCTCTCACACACACAGTGATATATCACAGATATTCTCTGATTTCTCTCACGCACACACACAGTGATATGTCACAGATAGTCTATGATCTCTCACACACACAGTGATATATCACAGATATGCTATGATCTCTCTCACACACACACAGTGATATATCACAGATAGTCTATGATCTCCCTCTCACACACACAGTGATATATGACAGATAGTCTATGATCTCTCACACACACACTGATATATCACAGATAGTCTCTGATCTCTCACACACACACAGTGATATATCACAGATAGTCTCTGATCTCTCTCTCACACACACAGTGATATATCACAGATAGTCTATGATCTCTCACACACACTCAATGATATATCAAAGATATTCTATGATCTCTCTCTCACACACACTGTGATATATCACAGAGAGTCTATGATCTCTCATACACACTCAGTGATATATCACATAGTCTATGATCTCTCTCACACACAGTGATATATCACAGATAGTCTATGATCTCTCTCACACACAGTGATATATCACAGATAGTCTATGATCTCTCTCACACAGACACACAGTGATATATCACAGATATTCTATGATCTCTCACACACACAGTAATATATCACAGATAGTCTATGATCTCTCACACACACAGTAATATATCACAGATAGTCTATGATCTCTCTCACACACACATTGATATATCACAGATAGTCTATGATCTCTCACACACACAGTAATATATCACAGATAGTCTATGATCTCTCTCACACACACATTGATATATCACAGATAGTCTATGATCTCTCATACACACAATGATATATCACAGATAGTCTATGATCTCTCTCACACACACATTGTATATCACAGATAGTCTCTGATCTCTCTCTCACACACAGTGAAATATCACAGACAGTCTATGATCTCTCTCATACACACAGTGATATATCACAGAAAGACTCTGATTTCTCTCGCACACACAGTGATATATCACAGATAGTGTATGATCTCTCTCACACACACAGTGATATATGACAGATATGCTATGATCTCTCTCTCACACACACTGTGATATATCACAGATAGTCTATGATCTCTCACACACAAACAGTGATATATCACAGATATTCTATGATCTCTCACACACACTCAGTGATATATCACAGATAGTGTATGATCTCTCTCACACACACAGTGATATATGACAGATAGTCTATGATCTCTCACACACACAGTGATATATCACAGATAGTGTATGATCTCTCTCTCACACACACAGTGATATATCACAGATAGTCTATGATCTCTCTCTCACACACAGTGATATATCACAGATAGTCTACGATCTCTCTCACACACACAGCGATATATCACAGATGGGCAATGATCTCTCTCACACACACACAGTGATATATCACAGATAGTCTCTGATTTCTCTCTCACACACACAGTGATATATCACAGATATTCTATGATCTCTCACACACACAGTGATATATCACAGATAGTCTCTGATTTCTCTCTCACACACACACAGTGATATGTCACAGATAGTCTATGATCTCTCACACACACAGTGATATATCACAGATATGCTATGATCTCTCTCACACACACACAGTGATATATCACAGATAGTCTATGATCTCTCTCTCACACACACAGTGATATATGACAGATAGTCTATGATCTCTCACACACACACTGATATATCACAGATAGTCTATGATCTCTCACACACACACTGATATATCACAGATAGTCTATGATCTCTCACACACACAGTAATATATCACAGATAGTCTATGATCTCTCACACACACACAGTGATATATCACAGATAGTCTCTGATCTCTCTCTCACACACACAGTGATATATCACAGATAGTCTATGATCTCTCACACACACTCAATGATATATCAAAGATTTTCTATGATCTCTCTCTCACACACACAGTGATATATCACAGATAGTCTATGATCTCTCACACACACTCAGTGATATATCACAGATATTCTATGATCTCTCTCTCACACACACAGTGATATATCACAGATAGTCTATGATCTCTCACACACACTCAGTGATATATCACAGATATTCTATGATCTCTCTCTCACACACACAGTGATATATCACATAGTCTATGATCTCTCTCACACACATGATATATCACAGATAGTCTATGATCTCTCTCACACACAGTGAAATATCACAGATAGTCTATGATCTCTCTCACACAGACACACAGTGATATTTCACAGATATTCTATGATCTCTCACACACACAGTAATATATCACAGATAGTCTATGATCTCTCACACACACAGTAATATATCACAGATAGTCTATGATCTCTCTCACACACACATTGATATATCACAGATAGTCTATGATCTCTCACACACACAGTAATATATCACAGATAGTCTATGATCTCTCTCACACGCACATTGATATATCACAGATAGTCTATGATCTCTCACACACAGTGATATATCACAGATAGTCTATGATCTCTCACACACACAGTGATAAATCACAGATAGTCTATGATCTCTCACACACACACAGTGATATATCACAGATATTCTATGATCTCTCTCACACACAGTGATATATCATTCTATGATCTCTCTCTCACACACACAGTGATATATCACAGATAGTCTATGATCTCTCACACACACAGTGATATATCACAGATATTCTATGATCTCTCTCACACACACAGTGATATATCACAGTTGTCTATGATCTCTCTCACACACACAGTGATATATCACAGATAGTCTATGATCTGTCTCTCACACACAGTGATATATCACAGATAGTCTATGAACTCTCTCACACTCACACAGCGATATATCACAGATAGTCTATGATCTCTCATACACACAATGATATATCACAGATAGTCTATGATCTCTCTCACACACACAATGTATATCACAGATAGTCTCTGATCTCTCTCTCTCACACACAGTGATATATCACAGATAGTGTATGATCTCTCTCTCACACACAGTGAAATATCACAGACAGTCTATGATCTCTCTCATACACACAGTGATATATCACAGAAAGTCTCTGATTTCTCTCGCACACACAGTGATATATCACAGATAGTGTATGATCTCTCTCACACACACAGTGATATATGACAGATATGCTATGATCTCTCTCTCACACACACTGTGATATATCACAGATAGTCTATGATCTCTCACACACAAACAGTGATATATCACAGATATTCTATGATCTCTCACACACACTCAGTGATATATCACAGATAGTGTATGATCTCTCACACACACAGTGATATATCACAGATAGTGTATGATCCCTCTCTCACACACACAGTGATATATCACAGATAGTCTATGATCTCTCTCTCACACACAGTGATATATCACAGATAGTCTACGATCTCTCTCACAAACACAGCGATATATCACAGATGGTCAATGATCTCTCTCACACACACACAGTGATATATCACAGATAGTCTCTGATCTCTCTCTCACACACACAGTGATATATCACAGATAGTCTATGATCTCTCACACACACTCAATGATATATCAAAGATATTCTATGATCTCTCTCTCACACACACAGTGATATATCACAGATAGTCTATGATCTCTCACACACACTCAGTGATATATCACAGATATTCTATGATCTCTCTCTCACACACACAGTGATATATCACAGATAGTCTATGATCTCTCACACACACTCAGTGATATATCACAGATATTCTATGATCTCTCTCTCACACACACAGTGATATGTCACAGATATTCTATGATCTCTCTCACACACAGTGATATATCACAGATAGTCTATGATCTCTCTCACACACAGTGAAATATCACAGATAGTCTATGATCTCTCTCACACACACATTGATATATCACAGATAGTCTATGATCTCTCACACACACAGTAATATATCACAGATAGTCTATGATCTCTCTCACACACACATTGATATATCACAGATAGTCTATGATCTCTCATACACACAATGATATATCACAGATAGTCTATGATCTCTCTCACACACACATTGTATATCACAGATAGTCTCTGATCTCTCTCTCACACACAGTGAAATATCACAGACAGTCTATGATCTCTCTCATACACACAGTGATATATCACAGAAAGACTCTGATTTCTCTCGCACACACAGTGATATATCACAGATAGTGTATGATCTCTCTCACACACACAGTGATATATGACAGATATGCTATGATCTCTCTCTCACACACACTGTGATATATCACAGATAGTCTATGATCTCTCACACACAAACAGTGATATATCACAGATATTCTATGATCTCTCACACACACTCAGTGATATATCACAGATAGTGTATGATCTCTCTCACACACACAGTGATATATGACAGATAGTCTATGATCTCTCACACACACAGTGATATATCACAGATAGTGTATGATCTCTCTCTCACACACACAGTGATATATCACAGATAGTCTATGATCTCTCTCTCACACACAGTGATATATCACAGATAGTCTACGATCTCTCTCACACACACAGCGATATATCACAGATGGGCAATGATCTCTCTCACACACACACAGTGATATATCACAGATAGTCTCTGATTTCTCTCTCACACACACAGTGATATATCACAGATATTCTATGATCTCTCACACACACAGTGATATATCACAGATAGTCTCTGATTTCTCTCTCACACACACACAGTGATATGTCACAGATAGTCTATGATCTCTCACACACACAGTGATATATCACAGATATGCTATGATCTCTCTCACACACACACAGTGATATATCACAGATAGTCTATGATCTCTCTCTCACACACACAGTGATATATGACAGATAGTCTATGATCTCTCACACACACACTGATATATCACAGATAGTCTATGATCTCTCACACACACACTGATATATCACAGATAGTCTATGATCTCTCACACACACAGTAATATATCACAGATAGTCTATGATCTCTCACACACACACAGTGATATATCACAGATAGTCTCTGATCTCTCTCTCACACACACAGTGATATATCACAGATAGTCTATGATCTCTCACACACACTCAATGATATATCAAAGATTTTCTATGATCTCTCTCTCACACACACAGTGATATATCACAGATAGTCTATGATCTCTCACACACACTCAGTGATATATCACAGATATTCTATGATCTCTCTCTCACACACACAGTGATATATCACAGATAGTCTATGATCTCTCACACACACTCAGTGATATATCACAGATATTCTATGATCTCTCTCTCACACACACAGTGATATATCACATAGTCTATGATCTCTCTCACACACATGATATATCACAGATAGTCTATGATCTCTCTCACACACAGTGAAATATCACAGATAGTCTATGATCTCTCTCACACAGACACACAGTGATATATCACAGATATTCTATGATCTCTCACACACACAGTAATATATCACAGATAGTCTATGATCTCTCACACACACAGTAATATATCACAGATAGTCTATGATCTCTCTCACACACACATTGATATATCACAGATAGTCTATGATCTCTCACACACACAGTAATATATCACAGATAGTCTATGATCTCTCTCACACGCACATTGATATATCACAGATAGTCTATGATCTCTCACACACAGTGATATATCACAGATAGTCTATGATCTCTCACACACACAGTGATAAATCACAGATAGTCTATGATCTCTCACACACACACAGTGATATATCACAGATATTCTATGATCTCTCTCACACACAGTGATATATCATTCTATGATCTCTCTCTCACACACACAGTGATATATCACAGATAGTCTATGATCTCTCACACACACAGTGATATATCACAGATATTCTATGATCTCTCTCACACACACAGTGATATATCACAGTTGTCTATGATCTCTCTCACACACACAGTGATATATCACAGATAGTCTATGATCTGTCTCTCACACACAGTGATATATCACAGATAGTCTATGAACTCTCTCACACTCACACAGCGATATATCACAGATAGTCTATGATCTCTCATACACACAATGATATATCACAGATAGTCTATGATCTCTCTCACACACACAATGTATATCACAGATAGTCTCTGATCTCTCTCTCTCACACACAGTGATATATCACAGATAGTGTATGATCTCTCTCTCACACACAGTGAAATATCACAGACAGTCTATGATCTCTCTCATACACACAGTGATATATCACAGAAAGTCTCTGATTTCTCTCGCACACACAGTGATATATCACAGATAGTGTATGATCTCTCTCACACACACAGTGATATATGACAGATATGCTATGATCTCTCTCTCACACACACTGTGATATATCACAGATAGTCTATGATCTCTCACACACAAACAGTGATATATCACAGATATTCTATGATCTCTCACACACACTCAGTGATATATCACAGATAGTGTATGATCTCTCACACACACAGTGATATATCACAGATAGTGTATGATCCCTCTCTCACACACACAGTGATATATCACAGATAGTCTATGATCTCTCTCTCACACACAGTGATATATCACAGATAGTCTACGATCTCTCTCACAAACACAGCGATATATCACAGATGGTCAATGATCTCTCTCACACACACACAGTGATATATCACAGATAGTCTCTGATCTCTCTCTCACACACACAGTGATATATCACAGATAGTCTATGATCTCTCACACACACTCAATGATATATCAAAGATATTCTATGATCTCTCTCTCACACACACAGTGATATATCACAGATAGTCTATGATCTCTCACACACACTCAGTGATATATCACAGATATTCTATGATCTCTCTCTCACACACACAGTGATATATCACAGATAGTCTATGATCTCTCACACACACTCAGTGATATATCACAGATATTCTATGATCTCTCTCTCACACACACAGTGATATGTCACAGATATTCTATGATCTCTCTCACACACAGTGATATATCACAGATAGTCTATGATCTCTCTCACACACAGTGAAATATCACAGATAGTCTATGATCTCTCTCACACAGACACAGTGATATATCACAGATAGTCTATGATCTCTCACACACACGGTAATATATCACAGATAGTCTATGATCTCTCTCACACCACATTGATATATCACAGATAGTCTATGATCTCTCACACACAGTGATATATCACAGATAGTCTATGATCTCTCACACACACAGTGATAAATCATAGATAGTCTATGAACTCTCACACACACACAGTGATATATCACAGATATTCTATGATCTCTCTCACACACAGTGATATATCATTCTATGATCTCTCTCTCACACACAGTGATATATCACAGATAGTCTATGATCTCTCACACACACAGTGATATATCACAGATATTCTATGATCTCTCTCACACACACAGTGATATATCACAGTTGTCTATGATCTCTCTCACACACACAGTGATATATCACAGATAGTCTATGATCTGTCTCTCACACACAGTGATATATCACAGATATTGTATGATCTCTCATACACACAATGATATATCACAGATAGTCTCTGATCTCTCTCTCACACACAGTGATATATCACAGATAGTGTATGATCTCTCTCTCACACACAGTGAAATATCACAGACAGTCTGGGATCTCTCTCATACACACAGTGATATATCACAGAAAGTCTCTGATTTCTCTCGCACACACAGTGATATATCACAGATAGTGTATGATCTCTCTCACACACACAGTGATACATGACAGATATGCTATGATCTCTCTCTCACACACACTGTGATATATCACAGATAGTCTATGATCTCTCACACACAAACAGTGATATATCACAGATAATCTATGATCTCTCACACACACTCAGTGATATATCACAGATAGTGTATGATCTCTCTCACACACACAGTGATATATGACAGATATTCTATGATCTCTCACACACACAGTGATATATCACAGATAGTCTCTGATTGCTCTCACGCACACACACAGTGATATGTCACAGATAGTCTATGATCTCTCACACACACAGTGATATATCACAGATATGCTATGATCTCTCTCACACACACACAGTGATATATCACAGATAGTCTATGATCTCTCTCTCACACACACAGTGATATATGACAGATAGTCTATGATCTCTCACACACACACTGATATATCACAGATAGTCTATGATCTCTCACACACACACAGTGATATATCACAGATAGTCTCTGATCTCTCTCTCAGACACACAGTGATATATCACAGATAGTCTATGATCTCTCACACACACTCAATGATATATCAAAGAAATTCTATGATCTCTCTCTCACACACACAGTGATATATCACAGATAGTCTATGATCTCTCACACACACTCAGTGATATATCACAGATATTCTATGATCTCTCTCTCACACACACAGTGATATATCACAGATAGTCTATGATCTCTCACACACACTCAGTGATCTATCACAGATATTCTATGATCTCTCTCTCACACACACAGTGATATGTCACAGATATTCTATGATCTCTCTCACACACAGTGATATATCACAGATAGTCTATGATCTCTCTCACACACAGTGATATATTACAGATAGTCTATGATCTCTCTCACACACAGTGAAATATCACAGATAGTCTATGATCTCTCTCACACAGACACAGTGATAAATCACAGATAGTCTACGATCTCTCTCACACACACAGTGATATATCACATAGTCTATGATCTCTCTCACACACAGTGATATATCACAGATAGTCTATGATCTCTCTCACACACAGTGATATATCACAGATAGTCTATGATCTCTCTCACACAGACACACAGTGATATATCACAGATAGTCTATGATCTCTCACACACACAGTAATATATCACAGATAGTCTATGATCTCTCACACACACAGTAATATATCACAGATAGTCTATGATCTCTCTCACACACACATTGATATATCACAGATAGTCTATGATCTCTCACACACACAGTAATATATCACAGATAGTCTATGATGTCTCTCACACACACATTGATATATCACAGAGAGTCTAAGATCTCTCACACACAGTGATATATCACAGATAGTCTATGATCTCTCACACACACAGTGATAAATCACAGATAGTCTATGATCTCTCACACACACACAGTGAAATATCACAGATATTCTATGATCTCTCTCACACACAGTGATATATCATTCTATGATCTCTCACACACACAGTGATAAATCACAGATAGTCTATGATCTCTCTCACACACACAGTGATATATCACAGATAGTCTATGATCTCTCACACACACAGTGATATATCACAGATATTCTATGATGTCTCTCACACACACAGTGATATATCACAGTTGTCTATGATCTCTCTCACACACACAGTGATATATCACAGATAGTCTATGATATGTCTCTCACACACAGTGATATATCACAGATAGTCTATGATCTCTCATACACACAATGATATATCACAGATAGTCTATGATCTCTCTCACACACACAGTGTATATCACAGATAGTCTCTGATCTCTCTCTCACACACAGTGATATATCACAGATAGTGTATGATCTCTCTCTCACACACAGTGAAATATCACAGACAGTCTATGATCTGTCTCATACACACAGTGATATATCACAGAAAGACTCTGATTTCTCTCGCACACACAGTGATATATCATAGATAGTGTATGATCTCTCTCACACACACAGTGATATATGACAGATATGCTATGATCTCTCTCTCACACACACTGTGATATATCACAGAGAGTCTATGATCTCTCACACACAAACAGTGATATATCACAGATATTCTATGATCTCTCACACACACTCAGTGATATATCACAGATAGTGTATGATCTCTCTCACACACACAGTGATATATGACAGATAGTCTATGATCTCTCACACACACAGTGATATATCACAGATATTCTATGATCTCTCTCTCACACACACAGTGATATATCACAGATAGTCTATGATCTCTCACACACACTCAGTGATATATCACAGATATTCTATGATCTCTCTCTCACACACACAGTGATATGTCACAGATATTCTATGATCTCTCTCACACACAGTGATATATCACAGATAGTCTATGATCTCTCTCACACACAGTGATATATTACAGATAGTCTATGATCTCTCTCACACACAGTGAAATATCACAGATAGTCTATGATCTCTCTCACACAGACACAGTGATAAATCACAGATAGTCTACGATCTCTCTCACACACACAGTGATATATCACATAGTCTATGATCTCTCTCACACACAGTGATATATCACAGATAGTCTATGATCTCTCTCACACACAGTGATATATCACAGATAGTCTATGATCTCTCTCACACAGACACACAGTGATATATCACAGATAGTCTATGATCTCTCACACACACAGTAATATATCACAGATAGTCTATGATCTCTCACACACACAGTAATATATCACAGATAGTCTATGATCTCTCTCACACACACATTGATATATCACAGATAGTCTATGATCTCTCACACACACAGTAATATATCACAGATAGTCTATGATGTCTCTCACACACACATTGATATATCACAGATAGTCTAAGATCTCTCACACACAGTGATATATCACAGATAGTCTATGATCTCTCACACACACAGTGATAAATCACAGATAGTCTATGATCTCTCACACACACACAGTGAAATATCACAGATATTCTATGATCTCTCTCACACACAGTGATATATCATTCTATGATCTCTCACACACACAGTGATAAATCACAGATAGTCTATGATCTCTCTCACACACACAGTGATATATCACAGATAGTCTATGATCTCTCACACACACAGTGATATATCACAGATATTCTATGATGTCTCTCACACACACAGTGATATATCACAGTTGTCTATGATCTCTCTCACACACACAGTGATATATCACAGATAGTCTATGATATGTCTCTCACACACAGTGATATATCACAGATAGTCTATGATCTCTCATACACACAATGATATATCACAGATAGTCTATGATCTCTCTCACACACACAGTGTATATCACAGATAGTCTCTGATCTCTCTCTCACACACAGTGATATATCACAGATAGTGTATGATCTCTCTCTCACACACAGTGAAATATCACAGACAGTCTATGATCTGTCTCATACACACAGTGATATATCACAGAAAGACTCTGATTTCTCTCGCACACACAGTGATATATCATAGATAGTGTATGATCTCTCTCACACACACAGTGATATATGACAGATATGCTATGATCTCTCTCTCACACACACTGTGATATATCACAGAGAGTCTATGATCTCTCACACACAAACAGTGATATATCACAGATATTCTATGATCTCTCACACACACTCAGTGATATATCACAGATAGTGTATGATCTCTCTCACACACACAGTGATATATGACAGATAGTCTATGATCTCTCACACACACAGTGATATATCACAGATAGTCTATGATCTCTCACACACAAACAGTGATATATCACAGATAATCTATGATCTCTCACACACACTCAGTGATATATCACAGATAGTGTATGATCTCTCTCACACACACAGTGATATATGACAGATATTCTATGATCTCTCACACACACAGTGATATATCACAGATAGTCTCTGATTGCTCTCACGCACACACACAGTGATATGTCACAGATAGTCTATGATCTCTCACACACACAGTGATATATCACAGATATGCTATGATCTCTCTCACACACACACAGTGATATATCACAGATAGTCTATGATCTCTCTCTCACACACACAGTGATATATGACAGATAGTCTATGATCTCTCACACACACACTGATATATCACAGATAGTCTATGATCTCTCACACACACACAGTGATATATCACAGATAGTCTCTGATCTCTCTCTCAGACACACAGTGATATATCACAGATAGTCTATGATCTCTCACACACACTCAATGATATATCAAAGAAATTCTATGATCTCTCTCTCACACACACAGTGATATATCACAGATAGTCTATGATCTCTCACACACACTCAGTGATATATCACAGAAATTCTATGATCTCTCTCTCACACACACAGTGATATATCACAGATAGTCTATGATCTCTCACACACACTCAGTGATCTATCACAGATATTCTATGATCTCTCTCTCACACACACAGTGATATGTCACAGATATTCTATGATCTCTCTCACACACAGTGATATATCACAGATAGTCTATGATCTCTCTCACACACAGTGATATATTACAGATAGTCTATGATCTCTCTCACACACAGTGAAATATCACAGATAGTCTATGATCTCTCTCACACAGACACAGTGATAAATCACAGATAGTCTACGATCTCTCTCACACACACAGTGATATATCACATAGTCTATGATCTCTCTCACACACAGTGATATATCACAGATAGTCTATGATCTCTCTCACACACAGTGATATATCACAGATAGTCTATGATCTCTCTCACACAGACACACAGTGATATATCACAGATAGTCTATGATCTCTCACACACACAGTAATATATCACAGATAGTCTATGATCTCTCTCACACACACATTGATATATCACAGATAGTCTATGATCTCTCACACACACAGTAATATATCACAGATAGTCTATGATGTCTCTCACACACACATTGATATATCACAGATAGTCTAAGATCTCTCACACACAGTGATATATCACAGATAGTCTATGATCTCTCACACACACAGTGATAAATCACAGATAGTCTATGATCTCTCACACACACACAGTGAAATATCACAGATATTCTATGATCTCTCTCACACACAGTGATATATCATTCTATGATCTCTCACACACACAGTGATAAATCACAGATAGTCTATGATCTCTCTCACACACACAGTGATATATCACAGATAGTCTATGATCTCTCACACACACAGTGATATATCACAGATATTCTATGATGTCTCTCACACACACAGTGATATATCACAGTTGTCTATGATCTCTCTCACACACACAGTGATATATCACAGATAGTCTATGATATGTCTCTCACACACAGTGATATATCACAGATAGTCTATGATCTCTCATACACACAATGATATATCACAGATAGTCTATGATCTCTCTCACACACACAGTGTATATCACAGATAGTCTCTGATCTCTCTCTCACACACAGTGATATATCACAGATAGTGTATGATCTCTCTCTCACACACAGTGAAATATCACAGACAGTCTATGATCTGTCTCATACACACAGTGATATATCACAGAAAGACTCTGATTTCTCTCGCACACACAGTGATATATCATAGATAGTGTATGATCTCTCTCACACACACAGTGATATATGACAGATATGCTATGATCTCTCTCTCACACACACTGTGATATATCACAGAGAGTCTATGATCTCTCACACACAAACAGTGATATATCACAGATATTCTATGATCTCTCACACACACTCAGTGATATATCACAGATAGTGTATGATCTCTCTCACACACACAGTGATATATGACAGATAGTCTATGATCTCTCACACACACAGTGATATATCACAGATAGTGTATGATCTCTCTCTCACACACACAGTGATATATCACAGATAGTCTATGATCTCTCTCTCACACACAGTGATATATCACAGATAGTCTACGATCTCTCTCACACACAGCGATATATCACAGATGGTCAATGATCTCTCTGACACACACACAGTGATATATCACAGATAGTCTATGATCTCTCTCACACACACACTCTGATATATCACAGCTATTCTATGATCTCTCACACACACACACTGATATATCACAGATATTCTATGATCTCTCACACACACACACACTGATATATCACAGATATTCTATGATCTCTCACACACACACACAGTGATATATCACAGATAGTCTCTGATCTCTCTCTCACGCAGTGATATATCACAGATAGTCTATGATCTCTCTCTCACACACAGTGATATATCACAGATAGTGTATGATCTCTCACACACACACAGTGATATATGACAGTCTATGATCTCTCACACACGCAGTGATATATCACAGATATTCTATGATCTCTCACACACACACAGTGATATATCACAGATAGTCTATGATCTCTCACACACACACAGTGATATGTCACAGATAGTCTATGATCTCTCTCACACACACACAGTGATATATCACAGATATTCTATGATCTCTCTCACACACACAGTGATTTATGACACATAGTCTATGATCTCTCTCACACACAGTGATGTATCACAGATAGTCTATGATCTCTCTCACACACACACACTGATATATCACAGATATTCTATGATCTCTCACACACACAGTGATATATCACAGATAGTCTCTGATTTCTCACTCTCACACACACAGTGATATATCACAGATATTCTATGATCTCTCACACACACAGTGATATATCACAGATAGTCTCTGATTTCCCTCACACACACACACAGTGATATATCACAGATATGTTATGATCTCTCTCTCACACACACTGTGATATATCACAGATAGTCTATGATCTCTCACACACAAACAGTGATATATCACAGATATTCTATGATCTCTCACACACACTCAGTGATATATCACAGATAGTCTATGATCTCTCTCTCACACACACAGTGATATATGACAGATAGTCTATGATCTCTCACACACACACTGATATATCACAGATAGTCTATGATCTCTCACACACACACAGTGATATATCACAGATAGTCTCTGATCTCTCTCTCACACACACAGTGATATATCACAGATAGTCTATGATCTCTCACACACACTCAATGATATATCAAAGATATTCTATGATCTCTCTCTCACACACACAGTGATATATCACAGATAGTCTATGATCTCTCACACACACTCAGTGATATATCACAGATATTCTATGATCTCTCTCTCACACACACTGTGATATATCACAGATAGTCTATGATCTCTCACACACACTCAGTGATATATCACAGATATTCTATGAGTTCTCTCTCACACACACAGTGATATGTCACAGATATTCTATGATCTCTCTCACACACAGTGAAATATCACAGATAGTCTATGATCTCTCTCACACACAGTGAAATATCACAGATAGTCTATGATCTCTCTCACACAGACACAGTGATATATCACAGATATTCTACGATCTCTCTCACACACACAGTGATATATAACATAGTCTATGATCTCTCTCACACACAGTGATATATCACAGATAGTCTATGATCTCTCTCACACACAGTGATATATCACAGATAGTCTATGATCTCTCTCACACAGACACACAGTGATATATCACAGATATTCTATGATCTCTCACACACACAGTAATATATCACAGATAGTCTATGATCTCTCACACACACAGTAATATATCACAGATAGTCTATGATCTCTCTCACACACACATTGATATATCACAGATAGTCTATGATCTCTCACACACACAGTAATATGTCACAGATAGTCTATGATCTCTCTCACAAACACATTGATATATCACAGATAGTCTATGATCTCTCACACACAGTGATATATCACAGATAGTCTATGATCTCTCTCACACACAGTGAAATATCACAGATAGTCTATGATCTCTCTCACACAGACACAGTGATATATCACAGATAGTCTATGATCTCTCACACACACAGTAATATATCACAGATAGTCTATGATCTCTCTCACACCACATTGATATATCACAGATAGTCTATGATCTCTCACACACAGTGATATATCACAGATAGTCTATGATGTCTCACACACACAGTGATAAATCATAGATAGTCTATGAACTCTCACACACACACAGTGATATATCACAGATATTCTATGATCTCTCTCACACACAGTGATATATCATTCTATGATCTCTCTCTCACACACACAGTGATATATCACAGATAGTCTATGATCTCTCACACACACAGTGATATATCACAGATATTCTATGATCTCTCTCACACACACAGTGATATATCACAGTTGTCTATGATCTCTCTCACACACACAGTGATATATCACAGATCGTCTATGATCTGTCTCTCACACACAGTGATATATCACAGATATTCTATGATCTCTCATACACACAATGATATATCACAGATAGTCTCTGATCTCTCTCTCACACACAGTGATATATCACAGATAGTGTATGATCTCTCTCTCACACACAGTGAAATATCACAGACAGTCTGGGATCTCTCTCATACACACAGTGATATATCACAGAAAGTCTCTGATTTCTCTCGCACACACAGTGATATATCACAGATAGTGTATGATCTCTCTCACAGACACAGTGATACATGACAGATATGCTATGATCTCTCTCTCACACACACTGTGATATATCACATAGTCTATGATCTCTCACACACAAACAGTGATATATCACAGATATTCTATGATCTCTCACACACACTCAGTGATATATCACAGATAGTGTATGATCTCTCTCACACACACAGTGATATATGACAGATATTCTATGATCTCTCACACACACAGTGATATATCACAGATAGTCTCTGATTGCTCTCACGCACACACACATTGATATGTCACAGATAGTCTATGATCTCTCACACACACAGTGATATATCACAGATATGCTATGATCTCTCTCACACACACACAGTGATATATCACAGATAGTCTATGATCTCTCTCTCACACACACAGTGATATATGACAGATAGTCTATGATCTCTCACACACACACTGATATATCACAGATAGTCTATGATCTCTCACACACACACAGTGATATATCACAGATAGTCTCTGATCTCTCTCTCAGACACACAGTGATATATCACAGATAGTCTATGATCTCTCACACACACTCAATGATATATCAAAGAAATTCTATGATCTCTCTCTCACACACACAGTGATATATCACAGATAGTCTATGATCTCTCACACACACTCAGTGATATATCACAGATATTCTATGATCTCTCTCTCACACACACAGTGATATATCACAGATAGTCTATGATCTCTCACACACACTCAGTGATATATCACAGATATTCTATGATCTCTCTCTCACACACACAGTGATATGTCACAGATATTCTATGATCTCTCTCACACACAGTGATATATCACAGATAGTCTATGATCTCTCTCACACACAGTGATATATTACAGATAGTCTATGATCTCTCTCACACACAGTGAAATATCACAGATAGTCTATGATCTCTCTCACACAGACACAGTGATAAATCACAGATAGTCTACGATCTCTCTCACACACACAGTGATATATCACATAGTCTATGATCTCTCTCACACACAGTGATATATCACAGATAGTCTATGATCTCTCTCACACACAGTGATATATCACAGATAGTCTATGATCTCTCTCACACAGACACACAGTGATATATCACAGATAGTCTATGATCTCTCACACACACAGTAATATATCACAGATAGTCTATGATCTCTCACACACACAGTAATATATCACAGATAGTCTATGATCTCTCTCACACACACATTGATATATCACAGATAGTCTATGATCTCTCACACACACAGTAATATATCACAGATAGTCTATGATGTCTCTCACACACACATTGATATATCACAGATAGTTTAAGATCTCTCACACACAGTGATATATCACAGATAGTCTATGATCTCTCACACACACAGTGATAAATCACAGATAGTCTATGATCTCTCACACACACACAGTGAAATATCACAGATATTCTATGATCTCTCTCACACACAGTGATAAATCACAGATAGTCTATGATCTCTCTCACACACACAGTGATATATCACAGATAGTCTATGATCTCTCACACACACAGTGATATATCACAGATATTCTATGATGTCTCTCACACACACAGTGATATATCACAGTTGTCTATGATCTCTCTCACACACACAGTGATATATCACAGATAGTCTATGATATGTCTCTCACACACAGTGATATATCACAGATAGTCTATGATCTCTCATACACACAATGATATATCACAGATAGTCTATGATCTCTCTCACACACACAGTGTATATCACAGATAGTCTCTGATCTCTCTCTCACACACAGTGATATATCACAGATAGTGTATGATCTCTCTCTCACACACAGTGAAATATCACAGACAGTCTATGATCTGTCTCATACACACAGTGATATATCACAGAAAGACTCTGATTTCTCTCGCACACACAGTGATATATCATAGATAGTGTATGATCTCTCTCACACACACAGTGATATATGACAGATATGCTATGATCTCTCTCTCACACACACTGTGATATATCACAGAGAGTCTATGATCTCTCACACACAAACAGTGATATATCACAGATATTCTATGATCTCTCACACACACTCAGTGATATATCACAGATAGTGTATGATCTCTCTCACACACACAGTGATATATGACAGATAGTCTATGATCTCTCACACACACAGTGATATATCACAGATAGTGTATGATCTCTCTCTCACACACACAGTGATATATCACAGATAGTCTATGATCTCTCTCTCACACACAGTGATATATCACAGATAGTCTACGATCTCTCTCACACACAGCGATATATCACAGATGGTCAATGATCTCTCTGACACACACACAGTGATATATCACAGATAGTCTATGATCTCTCTCACACACACACTCTGATATATCACAGATATTCTATGATCTCTCACACACACACACTGATATATCACAGATATTCTATGATCTCTCACACACACACACACTGATATATCACAGATATTCTATGATCTCTCACACACACACACAGTGATATATCACAGATAGTCTCTGATCTCTCTCTCACGCAGTGATATATCACAGATAGTCTATGATCTCTCTCTCACACACAGTGATATATCACAGATAGTGTATGATCTCTCTCACACACACAGTGATATATGACAGTCTATGATCTCTCACACACGCAGTGATATATCACAGATATTCTATGATCTCTCACACACACACAGTGATATATCACAGATAGTCTATGATCTCTCACACACACACAGTGATATGTCACAGATAGTCTATGATCTCTCTCACACACACACAGTGATATATCACAGATATTCTATGATCTCTCTCACACACACAGTGATTTATGACACATAGTCTATGATCTCTCTCACACACAGTGATGTATCACAGATAGTCTATGATCTCTCTCACACACACACACTGATATATCACAGATATTCTATGATCTCTCACACACACAGTGATATATCACAGATATTCTATGATCTCTCACACACACAGTAATATATCACAGATAGTCTATGATCTCTCACACACACAGTAATATATCACAGATAGTCTATGATCTCTCTCACACAGACATTGATATATCACAGATAGTCTATGATCTCTCACACACACAGTAATATGTCACAGATAGTCTATGATCTCTCTCACAAACACATTGATATATCACAGATAGTCTATGATCTCTCACACACAGTGATATATCACAGATAGTATATGATCTCTCACACACACAGTGATAAATCATAGATAGTCTATGAACTCTCACACACACACAGTGATATATCACAGATATTCTATGATCTCTCTCACACACAGTGATATATGATTCTATGATCTCTCTCTCACACACAGAGTGATATATCACAGATAGTCTATGATCTCTCACACACACACTGATATATCACAGATATTCTATGATCTCTCTCACACACACAGTGATATATCACAGTTGTCTATGATCTCTCTCACACACACAGTGATATATCACAGATAGTCTATGATCTGTCTCTCACACACATTGATATATCACAGATAGTCTATGATCTCTCATGCACACAATGATATATCACAGATAGTCTCTGATCACTCTCTCACACACAGTGATATATCACAGATAGTGTATGATCTCTCTCTCACACACAGTGAAATATCACAGACAGTCTATGATCTCTCTCATACACACAGTGATATATCACAGAAAGTCTCTGATTTCTCTCACACACACAGTGTATATCACAGATAGTCTCTGATCTCTCTCTCACACACAGTGATATATCACAGATAGTGTATGATCTCTCTCTCACACACAGTGAAATATCACAGACAGTCTATGATCTGTCTCATACACACAGTGATATATCACAGAAAGACTCTGATTTCTCTCGCACACACAGTGATATATCATAGATAGTGTATGATCTCTCTCACACACACAGTGATATATGACAGATATGCTATGATCTCTCTCTCACACACACTGTGATATATCACAGAGAGTCTATGATCTCTCACACACAAACAGTGATATATCACAGATATTCTATGATCTCTCACACACACTCAGTGATATATCACAGATAGTGTATGATCTCTCTCACACACACAGTGATATATGACAGATAGTCTATGATCTCTCACACACACAGTGATATATCACAGATAGTGTATGATCTCTCTCTCACACACACAGTGATATATCACAGATAGTCTATGATCTCTCTCTCACACACAGTGATATATCACAGATAGTCTACGATCTCTCTCACACACAGCGATATATCACAGATGGTCAATGATCTCTCTGACACACACACAGTGATATATCACAGATAGTCTATGATCTCTCTCACACACACACTCTGATATATCACAGATATTCTATGATCTCTCACACACACACACTGATATATCACAGATATTCTATGATCTCTCACACACACACACACTGATATATCACAGATATTCTATGATCTCTCACACACACACACAGTGATATATCACAGATAGTCTCTGATCTCTCTCTCACGCAGTGATATATCACAGATAGTCTATGATCTCTCTCTCACACACAGTGATATATCACAGATAGTGTATGATCTCTCTCACACACACAGTGATATATGACAGTCTATGATCTCTCACACACGCAGTGATATATCACAGATATTCTATGATCTCTCACACACACACAGTGATATATCACAGATAGTCTATGATCTCTCACACACACACAGTGATATGTCACAGATAGTCTATGATCTCTCTCACACACACACAGTGATATATCACAGATATTCTATGATCTCTCTCACACACACAGTGATTTATGACACATAGTCTATGATCTCTCTCACACACAGTGATGTATCACAGATAGTCTATGATCTCTCTCACACACACACACTGATATATCACAGATATTCTATGATCTCTCACACACACAGTGATATATCACAGATATTCTATGATCTCTCACACACACAGTAATATATCACAGATAGTCTATGATCTCTCACACACACAGTAATATATCACAGATAGTCTATGATCTCTCTCACACAGACATTGATATATCACAGATAGTCTATGATCTCTCACACACACAGTAATATGTCACAGATAGTCTATGATCTCTCTCACAAACACATTGATATATCACAGATAGTCTATGATCTCTCACACACAGTGATATATCACAGATAGTATATGATCTCTCACACACACAGTGATAAATCATAGATAGTCTATGAACTCTCACACACACACAGTGATATATCACAGATATTCTATGATCTCTCTCACACACAGTGATATATGATTCTATGATCTCTCTCTCACACACAGAGTGATATATCACAGATAGTCTATGATCTCTCACACACACACTGATATATCACAGATATTCTATGATCTCTCTCACACACACAGTGATATATCACAGTTGTCTATGATCTCTCTCACACACACAGTGATATATCACAGATAGTCTATGATCTGTCTCTCACACACATTGATATATCACAGATAGTCTATGATCTCTCATGCACACAATGATATATCACAGATAGTCTCTGATCACTCTCTCACACACAGTGATATATCACAGATAGTGTATGATCTCTCTCTCACACACAGTGAAATATCACAGACAGTCTATGATCTCTCTCATACACACAGTGATATATCACAGAAAGTCTCTGATTTCTCTCGCACACACAGTGATATATCACAGATAGGGTATGATCTCTCTCACACACACAGTGATACATGACAGATATGCTATGATCTCTCTCTCACACACACTGTGATATATCACAGATAGTCTATGATCTCTCACACACAAACAGTGATATATCACAGATATTCTATGATCTCTCACACACACTCAGTGATATATGACAGATAGTCTATGATCTCTCACACACACAGTGATATATCACAGATAGTCTATGATCTCTCTCTCACACACAGTGATATATCACAGATAGTCTATGATCTCTCTCACACACACAGCGATATATCACAGATGATCAATGATCTCTCTCACACACACACAGTGATATATCACAGATAGTCTATGATCTCTCTCACACACACACACTGATATATCACAGATATTCTATGATCTCTCACACACACACACTGATATATCACAGTTATTCTATGATCTCTCACACACACACACACTGATATATCACAGATATTCTATGATCTCTCACACACACACACAGTGATATATCACAGATAGTCTCTGAACTCTCTCTCACGCAGTGATATATCACAGATAGTCTATGATCTCTCTCTCACACACAGTGATATATCACAGATAGTGTATGATCTCTCTCACACACACAGTGATATATGACAGTCTATGATCTCTCACACACACAGTGATATATCACAGATATTCTATGATCTCTCTCTCACACAGTGATATATCACAGATATTCTATGATCTCTCACACACACACAGTGATATATCACAGATAGTCTATGATCTCTCACACACACACAGTGATATGTCACAGATAGTCTATGATCTCTCTCACACACACACAGTGATATATCACAGATATTCTATGATCTCTCTCACACACACAGTGATGTATGACACATAGTCTATGATCTCTCTCACACACAGTGATGTATCACAGATAGTCTATGATCTCTCTCACACACACACACTGATATATCACAGATATTCTATGATCTCTCACACACACAGTGATATATCACAGATAGTCTCTGATTTCTCTCTCACACACACAGTGATATATCACAGATATTCTATGATCTCTCACACACACAGTGATATATCACAGATAGTCTCTGATTTCCCTCACACACACACACAGTGATATGTCACAGATAGTCTATGATCTCTCACACACACAGTGATATATCACAGATATGCTATGATCTCTCTCTCACACACACTGTGATATATCACAGATAGTCTATGATCTCTCACACACAAACAGTGATATATCACAGATATTCTATGATCTCTCACACACACTCAGTGATATATCACAGATAGTCTCTGATCTCTCTCTCACACACACAGTGATATATGACAGATAGTCTATGATCTCTCACACACACACTGATATATCACAGATAGTCTATGATCTCTCACACACACACAGTGATATATCACAGATAGTCTCTGATCTCTCTCTCACACACACAGTGATATATCACAGATAGTCTATGATCTCTCACACACACTTAATGATATATCAAAGATATTCTATGATCTCTCACACAAACAGTAATATATCACAGATAGTCTATGATCTCTCACACACACAGTAATATATCACAGATAGTCTATGATCTCTCTCACACACACGTTGATATATCACAGATAGTCTATGATCTCTCACACACACAGTAATATATCACAGATAATCTATGATCTCTCTCACAATCACATTGAAATATCACAGATAGTCAATGATCTCTCACACACACAGTAATATATCACAGATAGTCTATGATCTCTCTCACACACACATTGATATATCACAGAGAGACTATGATCTCTCACACACAGTGATATATCACAGATAGTCTAAGATCTCTCACACATACACAGTGATATATCACAGATAGTCTATGATCTCTCACACACACAGTGATATATCACAGATAGTCTATGATCTCTCACACACACACAGTGATATATCACAGATAGTCTATGATTTCTCACACACACTCAGTGATATATCACAGATATTCTATGATCTCTCTCTCACACACACAGTGATATGTCACAGATATTCTATGATCTCTCGCTCTCACACAGTGATATATCACAGATAGTCTATGATCTCTCTCACACACAGTGAAATATCACAGATAGTCTATGATCTCTCTCACACAGACACAGTGATATATCACAGATAGTCTATGATCACTCTCACACACACACACAGTGATATATCACATAGTCTATGATCTCTCTCACACACAGTGATATATCACATAGTCTATGATTTCTCTCACATACACAGTGAAATATCACAGGTAGTCTATGATCTCTCTCACACACAGTGATATATCACAGATAGTCTATGATCTCTCTCAGACACAGTGAAATATCACAGATAGTCTATGAGCTCTCTCACACAGACACACAGTGATACATCACAGATATTCTATGATCTCTCACACACACAGTAATATATCACAGATAGTCTATGATCTCTCACACACACAGTAATATATCACAGATAGTCTATGATCTCTCTCACACACACATTGATATATCACAGATAGTCTATGATCTCTCACACACACAGTAATATATCACAGATAGTCTATGATCTCTCTCACACACACATTGATATATCACAGAGAGTCTATGATCTCTCACACACAGTGATATATCACAGATAGTCTGTGATCTCTCACACATACACAGTGATATATCACAGATAGTCTATGATCTCTCTCACACAGTGATATATCACAGATAGTCTATGATCTCTCACACACACAGTGATAAATCACAGATAGTCTATGATCTCTCACGCACACACAGTGATATATCACAGATATTCTATGATCTCTCTCACACACAGTGATTTATCATTCTATGATCTCTCTCTCACACACACAGTGATATATCAGAGATAGTCTATGATCTCTCACACACACAGTGATATATCACAGATATTCTATGATCTCTCTCACACACACAGTGATATATCACAGTTGTCTATGATCTCTCTCAAACACACAGTGATATATCACAGATATTCTATTATCTCTCTCACACACAGTGATATATCACAGATAGTCTATGATCTCTCTCATACACACAGTGATATATCACAGATAGTCTATGATCTCTCTCATACACACAGTGATATATCACAGATAGTCTATGATCTCTCACACTCACACAGTGATATATCACAGATAGTCTATGATCTCTCTCTCACACACACACTGATATATCACAGATAGTATATGATCTCTCTCACAAACACAGTGATATATCACAGATAGTCTATGATCTCTCTCACACACACAGTGATATATCACAGATATTCTATGATCTCTCTCACACACACAGATATATATCACAGATAGTCTGTGATCTCTCACACTCACACAGTGATATATCACAGATGGTCTATGATCTCTCTCACACACACAGTGATATATCACAGATCGTCTATGATCTCTCACACTCACACAGTGATATATCACAGATAGTCTATGATCTCTCACACACACAGTGATATATCACAGATAGTCTATGATCTCTCTCACACACACACAGTGATATATCACAGATAGTCTATGAGCTCTCTCACACACACACAGTGATATATCACAGATAGTCTATGATGTCTCACACACACAGTGATATATCACAGATACTCTATGATCTCTCTCTCTCACACACACAGTGATATATCACAGATAGTCTATGTTCTCTCTCACACACACAGTGATTTATCACAGATAATCTATGATCTCCCACACACACACAGTGATATATCACAGATAGTCTCTGATCTCTCTCACACACACAGAGATATATCACAGATAGTCTATGATCTCTCACACACACTAAGAGATATATCACAGATACTCTCTGATCTCTCTCACACACACAGAGATATATCACAGATAGTCTATGATCTCTCACACACACACAGTGATATATCACAGATATTCTATGATCTCTCACACACACAGTGATATATCACAGATAGTCTATGATCTCTCTCACACACACACACTGTGATATATCACAGATAGTCTATGATCTCTCTCAAACACACAATGATATGTCTCAGTTGTCTATGATCTCTCTCTCACACAGTGATATATCACAGAGAGTCTATGATCTCTCACACACACAGTGATATATCACAGTTGTCTTTGATCTCTCTCACACACACAGTGATATATCACAGATAGTCTATGATCTCACTCACACACACACAGTGATATATCACAGAAAGTCTATGATCTCTCTCATACACACAGTGATATATCACAGATAGTCTATGATCTCTCTCATACACACAGTGATGTATCACAGATACTCCATGATCTCTCTCTCACACACAGTGATATATCACAGATATTCTATGATCTCTCATACACACAGTGATATATCACAGATAGTCTATGATCTCTCTCATACACAGTGATATATCACAGATAGTCTATGATCTCTCACACATAGTGATATATCTCAGATAGTCTATGATCTCTCTCACACACACAGTGATATATAACAGATAGTCTATGATCTCTCACACACTGATATATCACAGATATTCTATGATCTCTCTCTACACACACTGTGATATATCTCACATAGTCTATGATCTCTCTCTCTCACACAGTGATATATCACAGATAGTCTATGATCTCTCTCTCACACAGTGATATATCACAGATAGACTATCATCTCTCTCTCGCACACAGTGATGTATCACTGATACTCTATGCTCTCTCTCACACACACAGTGATATGTCACAGATAGTCTATGATCTCTCTCACACAGTGATATATCACAGATAGACTATCATCTCTCTCTCACACACAGTGATGTATCACTGATACTCTATGATCTCTCTCACACACACAGTGATATGTCACAGGTAGTCTATGATCTCTCACACACAGTGATATATCACAGATAGTCTATGATCTCTCTCACACACACAGTGATACATCACAGATAGTCTATGATCTCTCACACACACAGTGATATATAACAGATAGTCTATGATCTCGCTCACACACACAGTGATACATCACAGATAGTCTATTATCTCTCTCTCTCACACACAGTGATATATCACAGATAGTCTATGATCTCTCTCATACACACAGTGACATATCACAGATAGTCTATGAACTCTCTCACACACACACAGTGATATATCACAGATAGTCTCTGATCTCTCACACACACAGTGATATATCACAGATAGCCTATGATCTCTCACACACACAGTGATATATCACAGATAGTCTATGATCTCTCACACACACAGTGATATATCACAGATAGTCTATGATCTCTCTCACACACACTTTGAAATATCACAGATAGTCTATGATCTCTCACACACACAGTAATATATCACAGATAGTCTATGATCTCTCTCACACACACATTCATATATCACAGAGAGACTATGATCTCTCACACACAGTGATATATCACAGATAGTCTAAGATCTCTCACACATACACAGTGATATATCACAGATAGTCTATGATCTCTCACACACAGTGATATATCACAGATAGTCCGTGATCTCTCACACATACAGTGATAAATCACAGATAGTCTATGATCTCTCACACACACACAGTGATATATCACAGATAGTCTATGATTTCTCACACACACTCAGTGATATATCACAGATATTCTATGATCTCTCTCTCACACACACAGTGATATGTCACAGATATTCTATGATCTCTCTCTCTCACACAGTGATATATCACAGAAAGTCTATGATCTCTCTCACACACAGTGAAATATCACAGATAGTCTATGATCTCTCTCACAAAGACACAGTGATATATCACAGATAGTCTATGATCACTCTCACACACACACACAGTGATATATCACATAGTCTATGATCTCTCTCACACACAGTGATATATCACATAGTCTATGATCACTCTCACATACACAGTGAAATATCACAGATAGTCTATGATCTCTCTCACACACAGTGATATATCACAGATAGTCTATGATCTCTCTCAGACACAGTGAAATATCACAGATAGTCTATGATCTCTCTCACACAGACACACAGTGATACATCACAGATATTCTATGATCTCTCACACACACAGTAATATATCACAGATAGTCTATGATCTCTCACACACACAGTAATATATCACAGATAGTCTATGATCTCTCTCACACACACATTGATATATCACAGAGAGTCTATGATCTCTCACACACAGTGATATATCACAGATAGTCTATGATCTCTCACACATACACAGTGATATATCACAGATAGTCTATGATCTCTCTCACACAGTGATATATCACAGATAGTCTATGATCTCTCACACACACAGTGATAAATCACAGACAGTCTATGATCTCTCACACACACACAGTGATATATCACAGATATTCTATGATCTCGCTCACACACAGTGATATATCATTCTATGATCTCTCGCTCACACACACAGTGATATATCAGAGATAATCTATGATCTCTCACACACACAGTGATATATCACAGATATTCTATGATCTCTCTCACACACACAGTGATATATCACAGTTGTCTATGATCTCTCTCACACACACAGTGATATATCACAGATATTCTATGATCTCTCTCACACACAGTGATATATCACAGATAGTCTATGATCTCTCTCATACACACAGTGATATATCACAGATAGTCTATGATCTCTCTCATACACACAGTGATATATCACAGATAGTCTATGATCTCTCACACTCACACAGTGATATATCACAGATAGTCTATGATCTCTCTCTCACACACACAGTGATATATCACAGATAGTATATGATCTCTCTCACAAACACAGTGATATATCACAGATAGTCTATGATCTCTCTCACACACACAGTGATATATCACAGATAGTCTATGATCTCTCTCACACACACAGTGATATATCACAGATAGTCTGTGATCTCTCACACTCACACAGTGATATATCACAGATGGTCTATGATCTCTCTCACACACACAGTGATATATCACAGATAGTCTATGATCTCTCACACTCACACAGTGATATATCACAGATAGTCTATGATCTCTCACACACACAGTGTATATCACAGATAGTCTATGATCTCTCTCACACACACAGTGATATATCACAGATAGTCAATGATCTCTCTCACACACACACAGTGATATATCACAGATAGTCTATGATCTCTCTCACACACACACAGTGATATATCACAGATAGTCTATGATGTCTCACACACACAGTGATATATCACAGATACTCTATGATCTCTCTCTCTCTCACACACAGTGATATATCACAGATAGTCTATGATCTCTCTCACACACACAGTGATATATCACAGATAATCTATGATCTCTCACGCACACACAGTGTTATCTCACAGATACTCTCTGATCCCTCTCACACACACAGAGATATATCACAGATAGTCTATGATCTCTCACACACACACAGTGATATATCACAGATATTCTATGATCTCTCACACACACAGTGATATATCACAGATAGTCTATGATCTCTCTCACACACACACACTGTGATATATCACAGATAGTCTATGATCTCTCTCAAACACAGAATTAGATATGTCACAGTTGTCTATGATCTCTCTCTCACACAGTGATATATCACAGAGAGTCTATGATCTCTCGCACACACAGTGATATATCACAGTTGTCTTTGATCTCTCTCATACACACAGTGATATATCACAGATAGTCTATGATCTCACTCACACACACACAGTGATATATCACAGATAATCTATGATCTCTCTCATACACACTGATATATCACAGATAGTCTATGATCTCTCTCATACACACAGTGATGTATCACAGATACTCTATGATCTCTCTCTCTCACACACAGTGATTTATCACAGATATTCTATGATCTCTCATACACACAGTGATATATCACAGATAGTCTATGATCTCTCTCACACACAGTGATATATCACAGATAGTCTATGATCTCTCACACACAGTGATATATCACAGATAGTCTATGATCTCTCTCACACACACAGTGATATATAACAGATAGTCTATGATCTCTCACACACTGATATATCACAGATATTCTATGATCTCTCTCTACACACACTGTGATATATCTCACATAGTCTATGATCTCTCTCTCTCACACAGTGATACATCACAGATAGTCTATGATCTCTCTCTCACACACAGTGATGTATCACTGATAATCTATGCTCTCTCTCACACACACAGTGATATTTCACAGATAGTCTATGATCTCTCACACACAGTGATATATGACAGATAGACCATCATCTCTCTCTCACACACTGTGATGTATCACTGATACTGTATGATCTCTCTCACACACACAGTGATATGTCACAGGTAGTCTATGATCTCTCACACACAGTGATATATCACAGATAGTCTATGATCTCTCTCACACACACAGTGATACATCACAGATAGTCTATGATCTCTCACACACACAGTGATATATCACAGATAGTCTTTGATCTCGCTCACCCACACAGTGATACATCACAGATAGTCTATAATCTCTCTCTCTCACACACAGTGATATATCACAGATAGTCTATGATCTCTCTCATACACACAGTGACATATCACAGATATTCTATGAACTCTCTCTCACACACACAGTGATATATCACAGATAGTCTCTGATCTCTCACACACACAGTGATATATCACAGATAGCCTATGATCTCTCACACACACAGTGATATATCACAGATAGTCTATGATCTCTCACACACACAGTGATATATCACAGATAGTCTATGATCTCTCTCACACACACTTTGAAATATCACAGATAGTCTATGATCTCTCACACACACAGTAATATATCACAGATAGTCTATGATCTCTCTCACACACACATTCATATATCACAGAGAGACTATGATCTCTCACACACAGTGATATATCACAGATAGTCTAAGATCTCTCACACATACACAGTGATATATCACAGATAGTCTATGATCTCTCACACACAGTGATATATCACAGATAGTCTGTGATCTCTCACACATACAGTGATAAATCACAGATAGTCTATGATCTCTCACACACACACAGTGATATATCACAGATAGTCTATGATTTCTCACACACACTCAGTGATATATCACAGATATTCTATGATCTCTCTCTCACACACACAGTGATATGTCACAGATATTCTATGATCTCTCTCTCTCACACAGTGATATATCACAGATAGTCTATGATCTCTCTCACACATAGTGAAATATCACAGATAGTCTATGATCTCTCTCACAAAGACACAGTGATATATCACAGATAGTCTATGATCACTCTCACACACACACACAGTGATATATCACATAGTCTATGATCTCTCTCACACACAGTGATATATCACATAGTCTATGATCACTCTCACATACACAGTGAAATATCACAGATAGTCTATGATCTCTCTCACACACAGTGATATATCACAGATAGTCTATGATCTCTCTCAGACACAGTGAAATATCACAGATAGTCTATGATCTCTCTCACACAGACACACAGTGATACATCACAGATATTCTATGATCTCTCACACACACAGTAATATATCACAGATAGTCTATGATCTCTCACACACACAGTAATATATCAC
This sequence comes from Isurus oxyrinchus, assembly GCA_026770705.1. Classification (NCBI taxonomy): domain Eukaryota; kingdom Metazoa; phylum Chordata; class Chondrichthyes; order Lamniformes; family Lamnidae; genus Isurus; species Isurus oxyrinchus. The sequence goes on from JANJGN010000486.1 coordinate 209,473, forward strand.
AGATAGTCTATGATCTCTCTCACACACACATTGATATATCACAGAGAGTCTATGATCTCTCACACACAGTGATATATCACAGATAGTCTATGATCTCTCACACATACACAGTGATATATCACAGATAGTCTATGATCTCTCTCACACAGTGATATATCACAGATAGTCTATGATCTCTCACACACACAGTGATAAATCACAGACAGTCTATGATCTCTCACACACACACAGTGATATATCACAGATATTCTATGATCTCGCTCACACACAGTGATATATCATTCTATGATCTCTCGCTCACACACACAGTGATATATCAGAGATAATCTATGATCTCTCACACACACAGTGATATATCACAGATATTCTATGATCTCTCTCACACACACAGTGATATATCACAGTTGTCTATGATCTCTCTCACACACACAGTGATATATCACAGATATTCTATGATCTCTCTCACACAAAGTGATATATCACAGATAGTCTATGATCTCTCTCATACACACAGTGATATATCACAGATAGTCTATGATCTCTCTCATACACACAGTGATATATCACAGATAGTGTATGATCTCTCGCACTCACACAGTGATATATCACAGATAGTCTATGATCTCTCTCTCACACACACAGTGATATATCACAGATAGTATATGATCTCTCTCACAAACACAGTGATATATCACAGATAGTCTATGATCTCTCTCACACACACAGTGATATATCACAGATAGTCTATGATCTCTCTCACACACACAGTGATATATCACAGATAGTCTGTGATCTCTCACACTCACACAGTGATATATCACAGATGGTCTATGATCTCTCTCACACACACAGTGATATATCACAGATAGTCTATGATCTCTCACACTCACACAGTGATATATCACAGATAGTCTATGATCTCTCACACACACAGTGTATATCACAGATAGTCTATGATCTCTCTCACACACACAGTGATATATCACAGATAGTCAATGATCTCTCTCACACACACACAATGATATATCACAGATAGTCTATGATCTCTCTCACACACACATTGATATATCACAGAGAGACTATGATCTCTCACACACAGTGATATATCACAGATAGTCTAAGATCTCTCACACATACACAGTGATATATCACAGATAGTCTATGATCTCTCACACACACAGTGATATATCACAGATAGTCTATGATCTCTCACACACACACAGTGATATATCACAGATAGTCTATGATTTCTCACACACACTCAGTGATATATCACAGATATTCTATGATCTCTCTCTCACACACACAGTGATATGTCACAGATATTCTATGATCTCTCGCTCTCACACAGTGATATATCACAGATAGTCTATGATCTCTCTCACACACAGTGAAATATCACAGATAGTCTATGATCTCTCTCACACAGACACAGTGATATATCACAGATAGTCTATGATCACTCTCACACACACACACAGTGATATATCACATAGTCTATGATCTCTCTCACACACAGTGATATATCACATAGTCTATGATTTCTCTCACATACACAGTGAAATATCACAGGTAGTCTATGATCTCTCTCACACACAGTGATATATCACAGATAGTCTATGATCTCTCTCAGACACAGTGAAATATCACAGATAGTCTATGAGCTCTCTCACACAGACACACAGTGATACATCACAGATATTCTATGATCTCTCACACACACAGTAATATATCACAGATAGTCTATGATCTCTCACACACACAGTAATATATCACAGATAGTCTATGATCTCTCTCACACACACATTGATATATCACAGATAGTCTATGATCTCTCACACACACAGTAATATATCACAGATAGTCTATGATCTCTCTCACACACACATTGATATATCACAGAGAGTCTATGATCTCTCACACACAGTGATATATCACAGATAGTCTGTGATCTCTCACACATACACAGTGATATATCACAGATAGTCTATGATCTCTCTCACACAGTGATATATCACAGATAGTCTATGATCTCTCACACACACAGTGATAAATCACAGATAGTCTATGATCTCTCACGCACACACAGTGATATATCACAGATATTCTATGATCTCTCTCACACACAGTGATTTATCATTCTATGATCTCTCTCTCACACACACAGTGATATATCAGAGATAGTCTATGATCTCTCACACACACAGTGATATATCACAGATATTCTATGATCTCTCTCACACACACAGTGATATATCACAGTTGTCTATGATCTCTCTCAAACACACAGTGATATATCACAGATATTCTATTATCTCTCTCACACACAGTGATATATCACAGATAGTCTATGATCTCTCTCATACACACAGTGATATATCACAGATAGTCTATGATCTCTCTCATACACACAGTGATATATCACAGATAGTCTATGATCTCTCACACTCACACAGTGATATATCACAGATAGTCTATGATCTCTCTCTCACACACACACTGATATATCACAGATAGTATATGATCTCTCTCACAAACACAGTGATATATCACAGATAGTCTATGATCTCTCTCACACACACAGTGATATATCACAGATATTCTATGATCTCTCTCACACACACAGATATATATCACAGATAGTCTGTGATCTCTCACACTCACACAGTGATATATCACAGATGGTCTATGATCTCTCTCACACACACAGTGATATATCACAGATCGTCTATGATCTCTCACACTCACACAGTGATATATCACAGATAGTCTATGATCTCTCACACACACAGTGATATATCACAGATAGTCTATGATCTCTCTCACACACACACAGTGATATATCACAGATAGTCTATGAGCTCTCTCACACACACACAGTGATATATCACAGATAGTCTATGATGTCTCACACACACAGTGATATATCACAGATACTCTATGATCTCTCTCTCTCACACACACAGTGATATATCACAGATAGTCTATGTTCTCTCTCACACACACAGTGATTTATCACAGATAATCTATGATCTCCCACACACACACAGTGATATATCACAGATAGTCTCTGATCTCTCTCACACACACAGAGATATATCACAGATAGTCTATGATCTCTCACACACACTAAGAGATATATCACAGATACTCTCTGATCTCTCTCACACACACAGAGATATATCACAGATAGTCTATGATCTCTCACACACACACAGTGATATATCACAGATATTCTATGATCTCTCACACACACAGTGATATATCACAGATAGTCTATGATCTCTCTCACACACACACACTGTGATATATCACAGATAGTCTATGATCTCTCTCAAACACACAATGATATGTCTCAGTTGTCTATGATCTCTCTCTCACACAGTGATATATCACAGAGAGTCTATGATCTCTCACACACACAGTGATATATCACAGTTGTCTTTGATCTCTCTCACACACACAGTGATATATCACAGATAGTCTATGATCTCACTCACACACACACAGTGATATATCACAGAAAGTCTATGATCTCTCTCATACACACAGTGATATATCACAGATAGTCTATGATCTCTCTCATACACACAGTGATGTATCACAGATACTCCATGATCTCTCTCTCACACACAGTGATATATCACAGATATTCTATGATCTCTCATACACACAGTGATATATCACAGATAGTCTATGATCTCTCTCATACACAGTGATATATCACAGATAGTCTATGATCTCTCACACATAGTGATATATCTCAGATAGTCTATGATCTCTCTCACACACACAGTGATATATAACAGATAGTCTATGATCTCTCACACACTGATATATCACAGATATTCTATGATCTCTCTCTACACACACTGTGATATATCTCACATAGTCTATGATCTCTCTCTCTCACACAGTGATATATCACAGATAGTCTATGATCTCTCTCTCACACAGTGATATATCACAGATAGACTATCATCTCTCTCTCGCACACAGTGATGTATCACTGATACTCTATGCTCTCTCTCACACACACAGTGATATGTCACAGATAGTCTATGATCTCTCTCACACAGTGATATATCACAGATAGACTATCATCTCTCTCTCACACACAGTGATGTATCACTGATACTCTATGATCTCTCTCACACACACAGTGATATGTCACAGGTAGTCTATGATCTCTCACACACAGTGATATATCACAGATAGTCTATGATCTCTCTCACACACACAGTGATACATCACAGATAGTCTATGATCTCTCACACACACAGTGATATATAACAGATAGTCTATGATCTCGCTCACACACACAGTGATACATCACAGATAGTCTATTATCTCTCTCTCTCACACACAGTGATATATCACAGATAGTCTATGATCTCTCTCATACACACAGTGACATATCACAGATAGTCTATGAACTCTCTCACACACACACAGTGATATATCACAGATAGTCTCTGATCTCTCACACACACAGTGATATATCACAGATAGCCTATGATCTCTCACACACACAGTGATATATCACAGATAGTCTATGATCTCTCACACACACAGTGATATATCACAGATAGTCTATGATCTCTCTCACACACACTTTGAAATATCACAGATAGTCTATGATCTCTCACACACACAGTAATATATCACAGATAGTCTATGATCTCTCTCACACACACATTCATATATCACAGAGAGACTATGATCTCTCACACACAGTGATATATCACAGATAGTCTAAGATCTCTCACACATACACAGTGATATATCACAGATAGTCTATGATCTCTCACACACAGTGATATATCACAGATAGTCCGTGATCTCTCACACATACAGTGATAAATCACAGATAGTCTATGATCTCTCACACACACACAGTGATATATCACAGATAGTCTATGATTTCTCACACACACTCAGTGATATATCACAGATATTCTATGATCTCTCTCTCACACACACAGTGATATGTCACAGATATTCTATGATCTCTCTCTCTCACACAGTGATATATCACAGAAAGTCTATGATCTCTCTCACACACAGTGAAATATCACAGATAGTCTATGATCTCTCTCACAAAGACACAGTGATATATCACAGATAGTCTATGATCACTCTCACACACACACACAGTGATATATCACATAGTCTATGATCTCTCTCACACACAGTGATATATCACATAGTCTATGATCACTCTCACATACACAGTGAAATATCACAGATAGTCTATGATCTCTCTCACACACAGTGATATATCACAGATAGTCTATGATCTCTCTCAGACACAGTGAAATATCACAGATAGTCTATGATCTCTCTCACACAGACACACAGTGATACATCACAGATATTCTATGATCTCTCACACACACAGTAATATATCACAGATAGTCTATGATCTCTCACACACACAGTAATATATCACAGATAGTCTATGATCTCTCTCACACACACATTGATATATCACAGAGAGTCTATGATCTCTCACACACAGTGATATATCACAGATAGTCTATGATCTCTCACACATACACAGTGATATATCACAGATAGTCTATGATCTCTCTCACACAGTGATATATCACAGATAGTCTATGATCTCTCACACACACAGTGATAAATCACAGACAGTCTATGATCTCTCACACACACACAGTGATATATCACAGATATTCTATGATCTCGCTCACACACAGTGATATATCATTCTATGATCTCTCGCTCACACACACAGTGATATATCAGAGATAATCTATGATCTCTCACACACACAGTGATATATCACAGATATTCTATGATCTCTCTCACACACACAGTGATATATCACAGTTGTCTATGATCTCTCTCACACACACAGTGATATATCACAGATATTCTATGATCTCTCTCACACACAGTGATATATCACAGATAGTCTATGATCTCTCTCATACACACAGTGATATATCACAGATAGTCTATGATCTCTCTCATACACACAGTGATATATCACAGATAGTCTATGATCTCTCACACTCACACAGTGATATATCACAGATAGTCTATGATCTCTCTCTCACACACACAGTGATATATCACAGATAGTATATGATCTCTCTCACAAACACAGTGATATATCACAGATAGTCTATGATCTCTCTCACACACACAGTGATATATCACAGATAGTCTATGATCTCTCTCACACACACAGTGATATATCACAGATAGTCTGTGATCTCTCACACTCACACAGTGATATATCACAGATGGTCTATGATCTCTCTCACACACACAGTGATATATCACAGATAGTCTATGATCTCTCACACTCACACAGTGATATATCACAGATAGTCTATGATCTCTCACACACACAGTGTATATCACAGATAGTCTATGATCTCTCTCACACACACAGTGATATATCACAGATAGTCAATGATCTCTCTCACACACACACAGTGATATATCACAGATAGTCTATGATCTCTCTCACACACACACAGTGATATATCACAGATAGTCTATGATGTCTCACACACACAGTGATATATCACAGATACTCTATGATCTCTCTCTCTCTCACACACAGTGATATATCACAGATAGTCTATGATCTCTCTCACACACACAGTGATATATCACAGATAATCTATGATCTCTCACGCACACACAGTGTTATCTCACAGATACTCTCTGATCCCTCTCACACACACAGAGATATATCACAGATAGTCTATGATCTCTCACACACACACAGTGATATATCACAGATATTCTATGATCTCTCACACACACAGTGATATATCACAGATAGTCTATGATCTCTCTCACACACACACACTGTGATATATCACAGATAGTCTATGATCTCTCTCAAACACAGAATTAGATATGTCACAGTTGTCTATGATCTCTCTCTCACACAGTGATATATCACAGAGAGTCTATGATCTCTCGCACACACAGTGATATATCACAGTTGTCTTTGATCTCTCTCATACACACAGTGATATATCACAGATAGTCTATGATCTCACTCACACACACACAGTGATATATCACAGATAATCTATGATCTCTCTCATACACACTGATATATCACAGATAGTCTATGATCTCTCTCATACACACAGTGATGTATCACAGATACTCTATGATCTCTCTCTCTCACACACAGTGATATATCACAGATATTCTATGATCTCTCATACACACAGTGATATATCACAGATAGTCTATGATCTCTCTCACACACAGTGATATATCACAGATAGTCTATGATCTCTCACACACAGTGATATATCACAGATAGTCTATGATCTCTCTCACACACACAGTGATATATAACAGATAGTCTATGATCTCTCACACACTGATATATCACAGATATTCTATGATCTCTCTCTACACACACTGTGATATATCTCACATAGTCTATGATCTCTCTCTCTCACACAGTGATACATCACAGATAGTCTATGATCTCTCTCTCACACACAGTGATGTATCACTGATAATCTATGCTCTCTCTCACACACACAGTGATATTTCACAGATAGTCTATGATCTCTCACACACAGTGATATATGACAGATAGACCATCATCTCTCTCTCACACACTGTGATGTATCACTGATACTGTATGATCTCTCTCACACACACAGTGATATGTCACAGGTAGTCTATGATCTCTCACACACAGTGATATATCACAGATAGTCTATGATCTCTCTCACACACACAGTGATACATCACAGATAGTCTATGATCTCTCACACACACAGTGATATATCACAGATAGTCTTTGATCTCGCTCACCCACACAGTGATACATCACAGATAGTCTATAATCTCTCTCTCTCACACACAGTGATATATCACAGATAGTCTATGATCTCTCTCATACACACAGTGACATATCACAGATATTCTATGAACTCTCTCTCACACACACAGTGATATATCACAGATAGTCTCTGATCTCTCACACACACAGTGATATATCACAGATAGCCTATGATCTCTCACACACACAGTGATATATCACAGATAGTCTATGATCTCTCACACACACAGTGATATATCACAGATAGTCTATGATCTCTCTCACACACACTTTGAAATATCACAGATAGTCTATGATCTCTCACACACACAGTAATATATCACAGATAGTCTATGATCTCTCTCACACACACATTCATATATCACAGAGAGACTATGATCTCTCACACACAGTGATATATCACAGATAGTCTAAGATCTCTCACACATACACAGTGATATATCACAGATAGTCTATGATCTCTCACACACAGTGATATATCACAGATAGTCTGTGATCTCTCACACATACAGTGATAAATCACAGATAGTCTATGATCTCTCACACACACACAGTGATATATCACAGATAGTCTATGATTTCTCACACACACTCAGTGATATATCACAGATATTCTATGATCTCTCTCTCACACACACAGTGATATGTCACAGATATTCTATGATCTCTCTCTCTCACACAGTGATATATCACAGATAGTCTATGATCTCTCTCACACACAGTGAAATATCACAGATAGTCTATGATCTCTCTCACAAAGACACAGTGATATATCACAGATAGTCTATGATCACTCTCACACACACACACAGTGATATATCACATAGTCTATGATCTCTCTCACACACAGTGATATATCACATAGTCTATGATCACTCTCACATACACAGTGAAATATCACAGATAGTCTATGATCTCTCTCACACACAGTGATATATCACAGATAGTCTATGATCTCTCTCAGACACAGTGAAATATCACAGATAGTCTATGATCTCTCTCACACAGACACACAGTGATACATCACAGATATTCTATGATCTCTCACACACACAGTAATATATCACAGATAGTCTATGATCTCTCACACACACAGTAATATATCACAGATAGTCTATGATCTCTCTCACACACACATTGATATATCACAGAGAGTCTATGATCTCTCACACACAGTGATATATCACAGATAGTCTATGATCTCTCACACATACACAGTGATATATCACAGATAGTCTATGATCTCTCTCACACAGTGATATATCACAGATAGTCTATGATCTCTCACACACACAGTGATAAATCACAGACAGTCTATGATCTCTCACACACACACAGTGATATATCACAGATATTCTATGATCTCGCTCACACACAGTGATATATCATTCTATGATCTCTCGCTCACACACACAGTGATATATCAGAGATAATCTATGATCTCTCACACACACAGTGATATATCACAGATATTCTATGATCTCTCTCACACACACAGTGATATATCACAGTTGTCTATGATCTCTCTCACACACACAGTGATATATCACAGATATTCTATGATCTCTCTCACACAAAGTGATATATCACAGATAGTCTATGATCTCTCTCATACACACAGTGATATATCACAGATAGTCTATGATCTCTCTCATACACACAGTGATATATCACAGATAGTGTATGATCTCTCGCACTCACACAGTGATATATCACAGATAGTCTATGATCTCTCTCTCACACACACAGTGATATATCACAGATAGTATATGATCTCTCTCACAAACACAGTGATATATCACAGATAGTCTATGATCTCTCTCACACACACAGTGATATATCACAGATAGTCTATGATCTCTCTCACACACACAGTGATATATCACAGATAGTCTGTGATCTCTCACACTCACACAGTGATATATCACAGATGGTCTATGATCTCTCTCACACACACAGTGATATATCACAGATAGTCTATGATCTCTCACACTCACACAGTGATATATCACAGATAGTCTATGATCTCTCACACACACAGTGTATATCACAGATAGTCTATGATCTCTCTCACACACACAGTGATATATCACAGATAGTCAATGATCTCTCTCACACACACACAATGATATATCACAGATAGTCTATGATCTCTCTCACACACACACAGTGATATATCACAGATAGTCTATGATGTCTCACACACACAGTGATATATCACAGATACTCTATGATCTCTCTCTCTCTCACACACAGTGATATATCACAGATAGTCTATGATCTCTCTCACACACACAGTGATATATCACAGATAATCTATGATCTCTCACACACACACAGTGTTATCTCACAGATACTCTCTGATCTCTCTCACACACACAGAGATATATCACAGATAGTCTATGATCTCTCACACACACACAGTGATATATCACAGATATTCTATGATCTCTCACACACACAGTGATATATCACAGATAGTCTATGATCTCTCTCACACACACACACACTGTGATATATCACAGATAGTCTATGATCTCTCTCAAACACAGAATTAGATATGTCACAGTTGTCTATGATCTCTCTCTCACACAGTGATATATCACAGAGAGTCTATGATCTCTCGCACACACAGTGATATATCACAGTTGTCTTTGATCTCTCTCATACACACAGTGATATATCACAGATAGTCTATGATCTCACTCACACACACACAGTGATATATCACAGATAGTCTATGATCTCTCTCATACACACTGATATATCACAGATAGTCTATGATCTCTCTCATACACACAGTGATGTATCACAGATACTCTATGATCTCTCTCTCTCACACACAGTGATATATCACAGATATTCTATGATCTCTCATACACACAGTGATATATCACAGATAGTCTATGATCTCTCTCACACACAGTGATATATCACAGATAGTCTATGATCTCTCACACACAGTGATATATCACAGATAGTCTATGATCTCTCTCACACACACAGTGATATATAACAGATAGTCTATGATCTCTCACACACTGATATATCACAGATATTCTATGATCTCTCTCTACACACACTGTGATATATCTCACATAGTCTATGATCTCTCTCTCTCACACAGTGATACATCACAGATAGTCTATGATCTCTCTCTCACACACAGTGATGTATCACTGATAATCTATGCTCTCTCTCACACACACAGTGATATGTCACAGATAGTCTATGATCTCTCACACACAGTGATATATCACAGATAGACCATCATCTCTCTCTCACACACTGTGATGTATCACTGATACTGTATGATCTCTCTCACACACACAGTGATATGTCACAGGTAGTCTATGATCTCTCACACACAGTGATATATCACAGATAGTCTATGATCTCTCTCACACACACAGTGATACATCACAGATAGTCTATGATCTCTCACACACACAGTGATATATCACAGATAGTCTTTGATCTCGCTCACCCACACAGTGATACATCACAGATAGTCTATAATCTCTCTCTCTCACACACAGTGATATATCACAGATAGTCTATGATCTCTCTCATACACACAGTGACATATCACAGATATTCTATGAACTCTCTCTCACACACACAGTGATATATCACAGATAGTCTCTGATCTCTCACACACACAGTGATATATCACAGATAGCCTATGATCTCTCACACACACAGTGATATATCACAGATAGTCTATGATCTCTCACACACACAGTGATATATCACAGATAGTCCATGATCTCACACACACACAGAGTGATATATCACAGATAGTCTATGATCTCACACACACACAGTGATATATCACAGATAGTCTATGATCTCTCACACTCACACAGTGATATATCACAGATAGTCTATGATCTCTCTCTCACACACACAGTGATATATCACAGATAGTATATGATGTCTCTCACGAACACAGTGATATATCACAGATAGTCTATGCTCTCTCTCACACACACAGTGATATATCACAGATATTCTATGATCTCTCTCTCACACACAGTGATATATCACAGATAGTCTGTGATCTCTCACACTCACACAGTGATATATCACAGATAGTCTATGATCTCTCTCACACACACAGTGATATATCACAGATAGTCCATGATCTCTCTCACACACACACTGATATATCACAGATAGTCTGTGATCTCTCACACTCACACAGTGATATATCACAGATGGTCTATGATCTCTCTCACACACACAGTGATATATCACAGATAGTCCATGATCTCTCACACTCACACAGTGATATATCACAGATAGTCTATGATCTCTCTCTCACACACAGTGATATATCACAGATAGTCTATGATCTCTCTCACACACACAGTGATATATCACAGATAGTCTATGATCTTTCTCACACATACACAGTGATATATCACAGATGGTCTATGATCTTTCTCACACATACACAGTGATATATCACAGATAGTCTATGATCTCTCTCACACACACAGTGATACATCACAGATAGTCTATAATCTCTCTCACACACACAGTGATATATCACAGATAGTCTATGAACTCTCTCACACACACAGTGATACATCACAGATAGTCTATAATCTCTCTCTCTCACACACAGTTATATATCACAGAGAGTCTATGATCTCTCTCTCACACACAGTGATATATCACAGATAGTCTATGATCTTTCTCACACATACACAGTGATATATCACAGATGTTCTATGATCTTTCTCACACATACACAGTGATATATCACAGATAGTCTATGATCTCTCTCACACACACAGTGATACATCACAGATAGTCTATAATCTCTCTCACACACACAGTGATATATCACAGATAGTCTATGAACTCTATCACACACACAGTGATACATCACAGATAGTCTATAATCTCTCTCTCTCACACACAGTTATATATCACAGAGAGTCTATGATCTCTCTCATACACACAGTGATATATCACAGATAGTCTATGATCTCTCTCACTCACACAGTGATACATCACAGATAGTCTATAATCTCTCTCACACACACAGTGATATATCACAGATAGTCTATGAACTCTCTCACACACACAGTGATACATCACAGATAGTCTATAACCTCTCTCTCTCACACACAGTGATATATCACAGATAGTCTATGATCTCTCTCATATACACAGTGATATATCACAGATAGTCTATGCTCTCTCTCTCACACACACAGTGATATATCACAGATAGTCTCTGATCTCTCACACACACAGTGATATATCACAGATAGCCTATGATCTCTCACACACACAGTGATATATCACAGATAGTCTATGATCTCTCACACACACAGTGATATATCACAGATAGTCTATGATCTCTCTCACACACACATTGAAATATCACAGATAGTCTATGAGCTCTCACACACACAGTAATATATCACAGATAGTCTATGATCTCTCTCACACACACATTGATATATCACAGAGAGACTATGATCTCTCACACACAGTGATATATCACAGATAGTCTAAGATCTCACACACATACACAGTGATATATCACAGATAGTCTATGATCTCTCACACACAGTGATATATCACAGATAGTCTGTGATCTCTCACACATACAGTGATAAATCACAGATAGTCTATGATCTCTCACACACACACAGTGATATATCACAGATAGTCTATGATTTCTCACACACACTCAGTGATATATCACAGATATTCTATGATCTCTCTCTCACACACACAGTGATATGTCACAGATATTCTATGATCTCTCTCTCTCATACAGTGATATATCACAGATAGTCTATGATCTCTCTCACACACAGTGAAATATCACAGATAGTCTATGATCTCTCACACTCACACAGTGATATATCACAGATAGTCTATGATCTCTCTCTCACACACACAGTGATATATCACAAATAGTCTATGATCTCTCACACACAAACACAGTGATATATCACAGATAGTCTCTGATCTTTCTCACACATACACAGTGATATATCACAGATAGTCTATGATCTCTCTCATACACACAGTGATATATCACAGATAGTCTATGATCTCTCACACTCACACAGTGATATATCACAGATAGTCTATGATCTCTCTCTCTCACACACAGTGATATATCACAGATAGTCTATGATCTCTCACACACACACAGTGATATATCACAGATAGTCTATGATCTCTCACACACACACAGTGATATATCACAGATAGTCTATGATCTCACACACAGACCGTGATATATCACAGATAGTCTATGATCTCTCACACTCATACAGTGATATATCACAGATAGTCTATGATCTCTCACACTCACACAGTGATATATCACAGATAGTCTATGATCTCTCTCACACACACAGTGATATATCACAGATAGTCTGTGATCTCTCACACTCACACAGTGATATATCACAGATAGTCTATGATCTCTCTCTCACACACAGTGATATATCACAGATAGTCTATGATCTCTCACACACACACAGTGATATATCACAGATAGTCTATAATCTCTCTCACACACACAGTGATATATCACAGATAGTCTATGAAGTCTCTCACACACACAGTGATACATCACAGATAGTCTATAATCTCTCTCTCTCACACACAGTGATATATCACAGATAGTCTATGATCTCTCTCGTACACACAGTGATATATCACAGATTGTCTATGAGCTCTCTCTCACACACACAGCGATATATCACAGATAGTCTCTGATCTCTCACACACACAGTGATATATCACAGATAGTCTATGATCTCTCACACACACAGTGATATATCACAGATAGTCTATGATCTCTCACACACACAGTGATATATCACAGATAGTCTATGATCTCTCACACACTTACAGTGATATATCACTGATAGTCTATGATCTCACACACACACAGTGATATATCAGTTAGTCTATGTTCTTTCACACTCACACAGTGATATATCACAGAGAGTCTATGATCTCTCTCACACACACATGATATATCACAGATAGTCTGTGATCTCTCACACTCACACAGTGATATATCACAGATAGTCTATGATCTCTCTCTCTCACACACAGTGATATATCACAGATAGTCTATGATCTCTCACACACACACAGTGATATATCACAATTAGTCTATGATCTCTCAGACTCACACAGTGTTATATCACAGATAGTCTATGATCTCTCTCACACTCACACAGTGATATATCACAGATGGTCTATGATCTCTCTCACACACACTGATATATCACAGATAGTCTATGATCTCTCACACACACACAGTGATATATCACAGATAGTCTATGATCTCACACACACACAGTGATATATCACAGATAGTCTATGATCTCTCACACTCACACAGTGATATATCACAGTTGTCTATGATCTCTCTCATACACACAGTGATATATCACAGATAGTCTATGATCTCTCACACACACAGTGATAAATCACAGATAGTCTGTGATCTCTCACACTCACACAGTGATATATCACAGATAGTCTATGATCTCTCTCTCACACACAGTGATATATCACAGATAGTCTATGATCTCTCTCACACACACAGTGATATATCACAGATAGTCTATGATCACTCACACTCACACAGTGATATGTCACAGATAGTCTATGATCTCTCTCTCACACACACAGTGATATATCACAAATAGTCTATGATCTCTCACACACAAACACAGTGATATATCACAGATAGTCTCTGATCTTTCTCACACATACACAGTGATATATCACAGATAGTCTATGATCTCTCTCATACACACAGTGATATATCACAGATAGTCTATGATCTCTCTCATACACACAGTGATTTATCACAGATAGTCTATGATCTCTCACAGACAAACACAGTGATATATCACAGATAGTCTATGATCTTTCTCACACATACACAGTGATATATCACAGATGGTCTATGATCTTTCTAACACATACACAATGATATTTCACAGCTGGTCTATGATCTCTCTCACACAAACACAGTCTTATATCACAGATAGTCTATGATCTCTCTCACACAAACACAGTGATATATCACAGATAGTCTATGATCTTTCTCACACATACACAGTGATATATCACAGATGGTGTATGATCTCTCTCACACAAACACAGTCTTATATCACAGATAGTCTATGATCTCTCTCACACACACACAGTGATATATCACAGATAGTCTATGATCTCTCACACACACACAGTGATATATCACAGATAGTCTATGATCTCTCACACACACACAGTGATATATCACAGATAGTCTATGATCTCACACACAGACAGTGATATATCACAGATAGTCTATGATCTCTCACACTCATACAGTGATATATCACAGATAGTCTATGATCTCTCACACTCACACAGTGATATATCACAGATAGTCTATGATCTCTCTCACACACACAGTGATATATCACAGATAGTCTGTGATCTCTCACACTCACACAGTGATATATCACAGATAGTCTATGATCTCTCTCTCACACACAGTGATATATCACAGATAGTCTATGATCTCTCACACACACACAGTGATATATCACAGATAGTCTATGATCTCTCACACTCACAGAGTGATATATCACAGATAGTCTATGATCTCTCTATCACACACAGTGATATATCACAGATAGTCTATGATCTCTCACACACACACAGTGATATATCACAGATGGTCTATGATCTCTCTCACACACACAGTGATATATCACAGATAGTCTCTGATCTCTCACAAACACACAGTGATATATCACAGATAGTCTATGATCTCTCACACTCACACAGTGATATATCACAGATAGTCTATGATCTCTCTCACACTCACACAGTGATATATCACAGATGGTCTATGATCTCTCTCACACACACAGTGATATATCACAGATAGTCTATGATCTCTCACACACACACAGTGATATATCACAGATAGTCTATGATCTCTCACACACACACAGTGATATATCACAGATAGTCTATGATCTCACACACACACAGTGATATATCACAGATAGTCTATGATCTCTCACACTCACACAGTGATATATCACAGTTGTCTATGATCTCTCTCATACACACAGTGATATATCACAGATAGTCTATGATCTCTCACACACACAGTGATAAATCACAGATTGTCTGTGATCTCTCACACTCACACAGTGATATATCACAGATAGTCTATGATCTCTCTCTCACACACAGTGATATATCACAGATAGTCTATGATCTCTCTCACACACACAGTGATATATCACAGATAGTCTATGATCTCTCACACTCACACAGTGATATATCACAGATAGTCTATGATCTCTCTCTCACACACACAGTGATATATCACAAATAGTCTATGATCTCTCACACACAAACACAGTGATATATCACAGATAGTCTCTGATCTTTCTCACACATACACAGTGATATATCACAGATAGTCTATGATCTCTCTCATGCACACAGTGATATATCACAGATAGTCTATGATCTCTCTCATACACACAGTGATATATCACAGATAGTCTATGATCTCTCACACACAAACACAGTGATATATCACAGATAGTCTCTGATCTCTCACACACACACAGTGATATATCACAGATAGTCTATGATCTCTCACACTCACACAGTGATATATCACAGATAGTCTATGATCTCTCTCACACTCACACAGTGATATATCACAGATGGTCTATGATCTCTCTCACACACACAGTGATATATCACAGATAGTCTATGATCTCTCACACACACACAGTGATATATCACAGATAGTCTATGATCTCTCACACACACACAGTGATATATCACAGATAGTCTATGATCTCACACACACACAGTGATATATCACAGATAGTCTATGATCTCTCACACTCACACAGTGATATATCACAGTTGTCTATGATCTCTCTCATACACACAGTGATATATCACAGATAGTCTATGATCTCTCACACACACAGTGATAAATCACAGATTGTCTGTGATCTCTCACACTCACACAGTGATATATCACAGATAGTCTATGATCTCTCTCTCACACACAGTGATATATCACAGATAGTCTATGATCTCTCTCACACACACAGTGATATATCACAGATAGTCTATGATCTCTCACACTCACACAGTGATATATCACAGATAGTCTATGATCTCTCTCTCACACACACAGTGATATATCACAAATAGTCTATGATCTCTCACACACAAACACAGTGATATATCACAGATAGTCTCTGATCTTTCTCACACATACACAGTGATATATCACAGATAGTCTATGATCTCTCTCATGCACACAGTGATATATCACAGATAGTCTATGATCTCTCTCATACACACAGTGATATATCACAGATAGTCTATGATCTCTCACACACAAACACAGTGATATATCACAGATAGTCTATGATCATTCTCACACATACACAGTGATATATCACAGATGGTCTATGATCTTTCTCACACATACACAATGATATTTCACAGATGGTCTATGATCTCTCTCACACAAACACAGTCTTATATCACAGATAGTCTATGATCTCTCTCACACAAACACAGTGATATATCACAGATAGTCTATGATCTCTCACACTCATACAGTGATATATCACAGATAGTCTATGATCTCTCACACTCACACAGTGATATATCACAGATAGTCTATGATCTCTCTCACACACACAGTGATATATCACAGATAGTCTGTGATCTCTCACACTCACACAGTGATATATCACAGATAGTCTATGATCTCTCTCTCACACACAGTGATATATCACAGATAGTCTATGATCTCTCACACACACACAGTGATATATCACAGATAGTCTATGATCTCTCACACTCACACAGTGATATATCACAGATAGTCTATGATCTCTCTCTCACACACAGTGATATATCACAGATAGTCTATGATCTCTCACACACAGACAGTGATATATCACAGATGGTCTATGATCTCTCTCGCACACACAGTGATATATCACAGATAGCCTCTGATCTCTCACACACACACAGTGATATATCACAGATAGTCTATGATCTCTCACACTCACACAGTGATATATCACAGATAGTCTATGATCTCTCTCACACTCACACAGTGATATATCACAGATGGTCTATGATCTCTCTCACACACACAGTGATATATCACAGATAGTCTATGATCTCTCACACACACACAGTGATATATCACAGTTAGTCTATGATCTCACACACACACAGTGATATATCACAGATAGTCTATGATCTCTCACACTCACACAGTGATATATCACAGTTGTCTATGATCTCTCTCATACACAAAGTGATATATCACAGATAGTCTATGATCTCTCACACACACAGTGATATATCACAGATAGTCTATGATCTCTCACACACACAGTGATATATCACAGATAGTCTATGATCTCTCACACACAAACACAGTGATATATCACAGATAGTCTATGATCATTCTCACACATACACAGTGATATATCACAGATGGTCTATGATCTCTCTCACACATACACAATGATATTTCACAGATGGTCTATGATCTCTCTCACACAAACACAGTCTTATATCACAGATAGTCTATGATCTCTCTCACACAAACACAGTGATATATCACAGATAGTCTATGATCTTTCTCACACATGCACAGTGATATATCACAGATGGTCTATGATCTCTCTCACACAAACACAGTCTTATATCACAGATAGTCTATGATCTCTCTCACACACACACAGTGATATATCACGGATAGTCTATGATCTCTCACACACACACAGTGATATATCACAGATAGTCTATGATCTCACACACAGACAGTGATATATCACAGATAGTCTATGATCTCTCACACTCATACAGTGATATATCACAGATAGTCTATGATCTCTCACACTCACACAGTGATATATCACAGATAGTCTATGATCTCTCTCACACACACAGTGATATATCACAGATAGTCTGTGATCTCTCACACTCACACAGTGATATATCACAGATAGTCTATGATCTCTCTCTCACACACAGTGATATATCACAGATAGTCTATGATCTCTCACACACACACAGTGATATATCACAGATAGTCTATGATCTCTCACACTCACACAGTGATATATCACAGATAGTCTATGATCTCTCTCTCACACACAGTGATATATCACAGATAGTCTATGATCTCTCACACACAGACAGTGATATATCACAGATGGTCTATGATCTCTCTCACACACACAGTGATATATCACAGATAGCCTCTGATCTCTCACACACACACAGTGATATATCACAGATAGTCTATGATCTCTCACACTCACACAGTGATATATCACAGATAGTCTATGATCTCTCTCACACTCACACAGTGTTATATCACAGATGGTCTATGATCTCTCTCACACACACAGTGATATATCACAGATAGTCTATGATCTCTCACACACACACAGTGATATATCACAGATAGTCTATGATCTCACACACACACAGTGATTTATCACAGATAGTCTATGATCTCTCACACTCACACAGTGATATATCACAGTTGTCTATGATCTCTCTCATACACAAAGTGATATATCACAGATAGTCTATGATCTCTCACACACACAGTGATATATCACAGATAGTCTATGATCTCTCACACACACAGTGATATATCACAGATAGTCTATGATCTCTCTCTCACACACAGTGATATATCACAGATAGTCTATGATCTCTCACACACACACAGTGATATATCACAGATAGTCTATGATCTCTCACACTCACACAGTGATATATCACAGATAGTCTATGATCTCTCTCTCACACACACAGTGATATATCACAGATAGTCTCTGATCTCCCACACACAAACACAGTGATATATCACAGATAGTCTATGATCTTTCTCACACATTCACAGTGATATATCACAGATGGTCTATGATCTTTCTCACACATACACAATGATACTTCACAGATGGTCTATGATCTCTCTCACACAAACACAGTCTTATATCACAGATAGTCTATGATCTCTCTCACACAAACACAGTGATATATCACAGATAGTCTATGATCTTTCTCACACATACACAGTGATATATCACAGATGGTCTATGATCTCTCTCACACACACAGTGATATATCACAGATTCTCTATGATCTCTCACTCACACACACACACTGATATATCACAGATAGTCTATGATCTCTCTCATACACACAGTGATATATCACAGATAGTCTATAATCTCTCTCACACACACAGTGATATATCACAGATAGTCTATGAACTCCCTCACACACACAGTGATACATCACAGATAGTCTATAATCTCTCTCTCTCACACACAGTGATATATCACAGATAGTCTATGATCTCTCTCATACACACAGTGATATATCACAGATAGTCTATGAACTCTCTCTCACACTCACACAGTGATATATCACAGATAGTCTATGATCTCTCACACACACAGTGATATATCACAGATAGTCTATGATCTCTCACACACACAGTGATATATCACAGATAGTCTATGATCTCTCACACACACAGTGATATATCACAGATAGTCTATGATCTCTCACACACACAGTGATATATCACATATAGTCTATGATCTCTCTCACACACACACAGTGATATATCACAGATAGTCTATGATGCACACACAGACAGTGATATATCACAGAAAGTCTATGATCTCTCACACTCACACAGTGATATATCACAGATAGTCTATGATCTCTCTCTCTCACACAGAGTGATATATCACAGATAGTCTATGATCTCTCACACACACACAGTGATATATCACAGATAGTCTATGATCTCTCGCAGACACACAGTGATATATCACAGATAGTCTATGATCTCACACACAGACAGTGATATATCACAGATTGTCTATGATCCCTCACACTCATACAGTGATATATCACAGATAGTCTATGATCTGTCACACTCTCACAGTGATATATCACAGATAGTCTATGATCTCTCTCACACACACAGTGATATATCACAGATAGTCTGTGATCTCTCACACTCACACAGTGATATATCACAGATAGTCTATGATCTCTCTCTCGCACACAGTGATATATCACAGATAGTCTATGATCTCTCACACACACACAGTGATATATCACAGATAGTCTTTGATCTCTCTCTCACACACAGTGATATATCACAGATAGTCTATGATCTCTCACACACACACAGTGATATATCACAGATAGTCTATGATCTCTCACACACAAACACAGTGATATATCACAGATAGTCTATGATCTCTCTCACACACACAGTGATACATCACAGATAGTCTATAATCTGTCTCACACACACAGTGATATATCACAGATAGTCTATGAACTCTCTCACAAACACAGTGATACATCACAGATAGTCTATAATCTCTCTCTCTCACACACAGAGATATATCACAGATAGTCTATGATCTCTCTCATACACACAGTGATATATCACAGATAGTCTATGATCTCTCACACACACACAGTGATATATCACAGATAGTCTATGATCTCACACACACACAGTGATATATCACAGATAGTCTATGATCTCTCACACTCACACAGTGATATATCACAGTTGTCTATGATCTCTCTCATACACAAAGTGATATATCACAGATAGTCTATGATCTCTCACACACACAGTGATATATCACAGATAGTCTATGATCTCTCACACACACAGTGATATATCACAGATAGTCTATGATCTCTCTCTCACACACAGTGATATATCACAGATAGTCTATGATCTCTCACACACACACAGTGATATATCACAGATAGTCTATGATCTCTCACACTCACACAGTGATATATCACAGATAGTCTATGATCTCTCTCTCACACACACAGTGATATATCACAGATAGTCTCTGATCTCCCACACACAAACACAGTGATATATCACAGATAGTCTATGATCTTTCTCACACATTCACAGTGATATATCACAGATGGTCTATGATCTTTCTCACACATACACAATGATACTTCACAGATGGTCTATGATCTCTCTCACACAAACACAGTCTTATATCACAGATAGTCTGTGATCTCTCTCACACAAACACAGTGATATATCACAGATAGTCTCTGATCTTTCTCACACATACACAGTGATATATCACAGATGGTCTATGATCTCTCTCACACACACAGTGATATATCACAGATTCTCTATGATCTCTCACTCACACACACACACTGATATATCACAGATAGTCTATGATCTCTCTCATACACACAGTGATATATCACAGATAGTCTATAATCTCTCTCACACACACAGTGATATATCACAGATAGTCTATGAACTCCCTCACACACACAGTGATACATCACAGATAGTCTATAATCCCTCTCTCTCACACACAGTGATATATCACAGATAGTCTATGATCTCTCTCATACACACAGTGATATATCACAGATAGTCTATGAACTCTCTCTCACACTCACACAGTGATATATCACAGATAGTCTATGATCTCTCACACACACAGTGATATATCACAGATAGTCTATGATCTCTCACACACACAGTGATATATCACAGATAGTCTATGATCTCTCACACACACAGTGATATATCACATATAGTCTATGATCTCTCTCACACACACACAGTGATATATCACAGATAGTCTATGATGCACACACAGACAGTGATATATCACAGATAGTCTATGATCTCTCACACTCACACAGTGATATATCACAGATAGTCTATGATCTCTCTCTCTCACACAGAGTGATATATCACAGATAGTCTATGATCTCTCACACACACACAGTGATATATCACAGATAGTCTATGATCTCTCGCAGACACACAGTGATATATCACAGATAGTCTATGATCTCACACACAGACAGTGATATATCACAGATTGTCTATGATCCCTCACACTCATACAGTGATATATCACAGATAGTCTATGATCTGTCACACTCTCACAGTGATATATCACAGATAGTCTATGATCTCTCTCACACACACAGTGATATATCACAGATAGTCTGTGATCTCTCACACTCACACAGTGATATATCACAGATAGTCTATGATCTCTCTCTCACACACAGTGATATATCACAGATAGTCTATGATCTCTCACACACACACAGTGATATATCACAGATAGTCTTTGATCTCTCTCTCACACACAGTGATATATCACAGATAGTCTATGATCTCTCACACACACACAGTGATATATCACAGATAGTCTATGATCTCTCACACACAAACACAGTGATATATCACAGATAGTCTATGATCTCTCTCACACACACAGTGATACATCACAGATAGTCTATAATCTGTCTCACACACACAGTGATATATCACAGATAGTCTATGAACTCTCTCACAAACACAGTGATACATCACAGATAGTCTATAATCTCTCTCTCTCACACACAGAGATATATCACAGATAGTCTAGGATCTCTCTCATACACACAGTGATATATCACAGATAGTCTATGAACTCTCTCTCACACACACAGTGATATATCACAGATAGTCTCTGATCTCTCACACACACAGTGATATATCACAGATAGTCTATGATCTCTCACACACACACTGATATATCACAGATAGTCTATGATCTCTCACACACACAGTGATATATCACAGATAGTCTATGATCTCTCACACACACACAGTGATATATCACAGATAGTCTATGATCTTTCTCACACATTCACAGTGATATATCACAGATGGTCTATGATCTTTCTCACACATACACAATGATACTTCACAGATGGTCTATGATCTCTCTCACACAAACACAGTCTTATATCACAGATAGTCTATGATCTCTCTCACACAAACACAGTGATATATCACAAATAGTCTCTGATCTTTCTCACACATACACAGTGATATATCACAGATGGTCTATGATCTCTCTCACACACACAGTGATATATCACAGATTCTCTATGATCTCTCACTCACACACACACACTGATATATCACAGATAGTCTATGATCTCTCTCATACACACAGTGATATATCACAGATAGTCTATAATCTCTCTCACACACACAGTGATATATCACAGATAGTCTATGAACTCCCTCACACACACAGTGATACATCAAAGATAGTCTATAATCCCTCTCTCTCACACACAGTGATATATCACAGATAGTCTATGATCTCTCTCATACACACAGTGATATATCACAGATAGTCTATGAACTCTCTCTCACACTCACACAGTGATATATCACAGATAGTCTATGATCTCTCACACACACAGTGATATATCACAGATAGTCTATGATCTCTCACACACACAGTGATATATCACAGATAGTCTATGATCTCTCACACACACAGTGATATATCACAGATAGTCTATAATCTCTCTCTCTCACACACAGAGATATATCACAGATAGTCTATGATCTCTCACACACAGACAGTGATATATCACAGATTGTCTATGATCCCTCACACTCATACAGTGATATATCACAGATAGTCTATGATCTGTCACACTCTCACAGTGATATATCACAGATAGTCTATGATCTCTCTCACACACACAGTGATATATCACAGATAGTCTGTGATCTCTCACACTCACACAGTGATATATCACAGATAGTCTATGATCTCTCTCTCACACACAGTGATATATCACAGATAGTCTATGATCTCTCACACACACACAGTGATATATCACAGATAGTCTTTGATCTCTCTCTCACACACAGTGATATATCACAGATAGTCTATGATCTCTCACACACACACAGTGATATATCACAGATAGTCTATGATCTCTCACACACAAACACAGTGATATATCACAGATAGTCTATGATCTCTCTCACACACACAGTGATACATCACAGATAGTCTATAATCTGTCTCACACACACAGTGATATATCACAGATAGTCTATGAACTCTCTCACAAACACAGTGATACATCACAGATAGTCTATAATCTCTCTCTCTCACACACAGAGATATATCACAGATAGTCTAGGATCTCTCTCATACACACAGTGATATATCACAGATAGTCTATGAACTCTCTCTCACACACACAGTGATATATCACAGATAGTCTCTGATCTCTCACACACACAGTGATATATCACAGATAGTCTATGATCTCTCACACACACACTGATATATCACAGATAGTCTATGATCTCTCACACACACAGTGATATATCACAGATAGTCTATGATCTCTCACACACACACAGTGATATATCACAGATAGTCTATGATCTCTCTCATACACACAGTGATATATCACAGATAGTCTATGATCTTTCTCACACATTCACAGTGATATATCACAGATGGTCTATGATCTTTCTCACACATACACAATGATACTTCACAGATGGTCTATGATCTCTCTCACACAAACACAGTCTTATATCACAGATAGTCTATGATCTCTCTCACACAAACACAGTGATATATCACAGATAGTCTCTGATCTTTCTCACACATACACAGTGATATATCACAGATGGTCTATGATCTCTCTCACACACACAGTGATATATCACAGATTCTCTATGATCTCTCACTCACACACACACACTGATATATCACAGATAGTCTATGATCTCTCTCATACACACAGTGATATATCACAGATAGTCTATAATCTCTCTCACACACACAGTGATATATCACAGATAGTCTATGAACTCCCTCACACACACAGTGATACATCACAGATAGTCTATAATCCCTCTCTCTCACACACAGTGATATATCACAGATAGTCTATGATCTCTCTCATACACACAGTGATATATCACAGATAGTCTATGAACTCTCTCTCACACTCACACAGTGATATATCACAGATAGTCTATGATCTCTCACACACACAGTGATATATCACAGATAGTCTATGATCTCTCACACACACAGTGATATATCACAGATAGTCTATGATCTCTCACACACACAGTGATATATCACATATAGTCTATGATCTCTCTCACACACACACAGTGATATATCACAGATAGTCTATGATGCACACACAGACAGTGATATATCACAGATAGTCTATGATCTCTCACACTCACACAGTGATATATCACAGATAGTCTATGATCTCTCTCTCTCACACAGAGTGATATATCACAGATAGTCTATGATCTCTCACACACACACAGTGATATATCACAGATAGTCTATGATCTCTCGCAGACACACAGTGATATATCACAGATAGTCTATGATCTCACACACAGACAGTGATATATCACAGATTGTCTATGATCCCTCACACTCATACAGTGATATATCACAGATAGTCTATGATCTGTCACACTCTCACAGTGATATATCACAGATAGTCTATGATCTCTCTCACACACACAGTGATATATCACAGATAGTCTGTGATCTCTCACACTCACACAGTGATATATCACAGATAGTCTATGATCTCTCTCTCACACACAGTGATATATCACAGATAGTCTATGATCTCTCACACACACACAGTGATATATCACAGATAGTCTTTGATCTCTCTCTCACACACAGTGATATATCACAGATAGTCTATGATCTCTCACACACACACAGTGATATATCACAGATAGTCTATGATCTCTCACACACAAACACAGTGATATATCACAGATAGTCTATGATCTCTCTCACACACACAGTGATACATCACAGATAGTCTATAATCTGTCTCACACACACAGTGATATATCACAGATAGTCTATGAACTCTCTCACAAACACAGTGATACATCACAGATAGTCTATAATCTCTCTCTCTCACACACAGAGATATATCACAGATAGTCTAGGATCTCTCTCATACACACAGTGATATATCACAGATAGTCTATGAACTCTCTCTCACACACACAGTGATATATCACAGATAGTCTCTGATCTCTCACACACACAGTGATATATCACAGATAGTCTATGATCTCTCACACACACACTGATATATCACAGATAGTCTATGATCTCTCACACACACAGTGATATATCACAGATAGTCTATGATCTCTCACACACACACAGTGATATATCACAGATAGTCTATGATCTCACACACACACAGTGATATATCACAGATAGTCTATGATCTTTCACACTCACACAGTGATATATCACAGA
Organism: Isurus oxyrinchus; assembly: GCA_026770705.1. NCBI lineage: Eukaryota > Metazoa > Chordata > Chondrichthyes > Lamniformes > Lamnidae > Isurus > Isurus oxyrinchus. Next base: position 237,604 of record JANJGN010000486.1, read on the forward strand.
TAGTCTATGATCTCTCTCACACACACAGTGATATATCACAGATAGTCTGTGATCTCTCACACTCACACAGTGATATATCACAGATAGTCTATGATCTCTCTCTCTCACACACAGTGATATATCACAGATAGTCTATGATCTCTCACACACACACAGTGATATATCACAGATAGTCTATGATCTCTCACACTCACACAGTGATATATCACAGATAGTCTATGATCTCTCTCACACTCACACAGTGATATATCACAGATGGTCTATGATCTCTCTCACACACACAGTGATATATCACAGATAGTCTATGATCTCTCACACACACACAGTGATATATCACAGATAGTCTATGATCTCACACACACACAGTGATATATCACAGATAGTCTATGATCTCTCACACAAAGAGTGATAAATCACAGATAGTCTATGATCTCTCACACTCACACAGTGATATATCACAGATAGTCAATGATCTCTCTCTCAAACACAGTGATATATCACAGATAGTCTATGATCTCTCTCACACACACAGTGATATATCACAGATAGTCAATGATCTCTCACACTCACACAGTGATATATCACAGATAGTCTATGATCTCTCTCTCACACACACAGTGATATATCACAAATAGTCTATGATCTCTCACACACAAACACAGTGATATATCACAGATAGTCTCTGATCTTTCTCACACATACACAGTGATAAATCACAGATGGTCTATGATCTTTCTCACACATACACAATGATATATCACAGATGGTCTATGATCTCTCTCACACAAACACAGTCTTATATCACAGATAGTCTATGATCTCTCTCACACAAACACAGTGATATATCACAGATAGTCTATGATCTCTCTCATACACACAGTGATATATCACAGATAGTCTATGATCTCTCTCATACACACAGTGATATATCACAGATAGTCTATGATCTCTCACACTCACACAGTGATATATCACAGATAGTCTATGATCTCTCTCTCACACACAGTGATATATCACAGATAGTCTATGATCTCTCTCACACAAACACTGATATATCACAGATAGTCTATGATCTTTCTCACACATACACAGTGATATATCACAGATGGTTTATGATCTTTCTCACACATACACAGTGATATATCACAGATGGTCTATGATCTCTCTCACACACACAGTGATATATCACAGATAGTCTATGATCTCTCACACACAAACACAGTGATATATCACAGATAGTCTATGATCTCTCTCACACACACAGTGATACATCAAAGATAGTCTATAATCTCTCTCACACACACAGTGATATATCACAGATATTCTATGAACTCTCTCACACACACATTGATACATCACAGATAGTCTATAATCTCTCTCTCTCACACACAGTGATATATCACAGTTAGTCTATGATCTCTCTCATACACACAGTGATATATCACAGATAGTCTATGAACTCTCTCTCACACACACAGTGATATATCACAGATATTCTCTGATCTCTCACACACATAGTGATATATCACAGATAGTCTATGATCTCTCACACACACAGTGATATATCACAGATAGTCTATGATCTCTCACACACACAGTGATATATCACAGATAGTCTATGATCTCTCACACACACAGTGATATATCACAGATAGTCTATGATCTCTCACACACACAGTGATATATCACAGATAGTCTATGATCTCTCTCACACACACACAGTGATATATCACAGATAGTCTATGATGCACACACAGACAGTGATATATCACAGATAGTCTATGATCTCTCACACTCACACAGTGATATATCACAGATAGTCTATGATCTCTCTCTCTCACACACAGTGATATATCACAGATAGTCTATGATCTCTCACACACACACAGTGATATATCACAGATAGTCTATGATCTCTCACACACACACAGTGATATATCACAGATAGTCTATGATCTCTCACACACAGACAGTGATATATCACAGATAGTCTATGATCTCTCACACTCACACAGTGATATATCACAGATAGTCTATGATCTCTCTCACACACACAGTGATATATCACAGATAGTCTGTGATCTCTCACACTCACACAGTGATATATCACAGATAGTCTATGATCTCTCTCACACTCACACAGTGATAAATCACAGATGGTCTATGATCTCTCTCACACACACAGTGATATATCACAGATAGTCTATGATCTCTCACACACACACAGTGATATATCACAGATAGTCTATGATCTCTCACACTCACACAGTGATATATCACAGTTGTCTATGATCTCTCTCATACACACAGTGATATATCACAGATAGTCTATGATCTCTCACACACACAGTGATATATCACAGATAGTCTGTGATCTCTCACACTCACACAGTGATATATCACAGATAGTCTATGATCTCTCTCTCACACACAGTGATATATCACAGATAGTCTATGATCTCTCACACACACACAGTGATATATCACAGATAGTCTATGATCTCTCACACTCACACAGTGATATATCACAGATAGTCTATGATCTCTCTCTCACACACACAGTGATATATCACAGATAGTCTATGATCTCTCACACACAAACACAGTGATATATCACAGATAGTCTATGATCTTTCTCACACATACACAGTGATATATCACAGATGGTCTATGATCTTTCTCACACATACACAATGATATTTCACAGATGGTCTATGATCTCTCTCACACAAACACAGTCTTATATCACAGATAGTCTATGATCTCTCTCACACAAACACAGTGATATATCACAGATAGTCTATGATCTTTCTCACACATACACAGTGATATATCACAGATGGTCTATGATCTCTCTCACACACACAGTGATATATCACAGATTCTCTATGATCTCTCTCTCACACACACACAGTGATATATCACAGATAGTCTATGATCTCTCTCATACACACAGTGATATATCACAGATAGTCTATAATCTCTCTCACACACACAGTGATATATCACAGATAGTCTATGAACTCTCTCACACACACAGTGATACATCACAGATAGTCTATAATCTCTCTCTCTCACACACAGTGATATATCACAGATAGTCTATGATCTCTCTCATACACACAGTGATATATCACAGATAGTCTATGAACTCTCTCTCACACACACAGTGATATATCACAGATAGTCTCTGATCTCTCACACACACAGTGATATATCACCGATAGTCTATGATCTCTCACACACACAGTTATATATCACAGATAGTCTATGATCTCTCACACAGACAGTGATATATCACATATAGTCTATGATCTCTCACACACACACAGTGATGTATCACAGATAGTCTATGATCTCACACACACAGTGATATATCACAGATAGTCTATGATCTCTCACACTCACACAGTGATATATCACAGATAGTCTATGATCTCTCTCTCTCACACACAGTGATATATCACAGATAGTCTATGATCTCTCACACACACACAGTGATATATCACAGATAGTCTATGATCTCTCACACACACACAGTGATATATCACAGATAGTCTATGATCTCTCACACACAGACAGTGATATATCACAGATAGTCTATGATCTCTCACACTCAAACAGTGATATATCACAGATAGTCTATGATCTCTCTCACACACACAGTGATATATCACAGATAGTCTGTGATCTCTCACACTCACACAGTGATATATCACAGATAGTCTATGATCTCTCTCACACTCACACAGTGATAAATCACAGATGGTCTATGATCTCTCTCACACACACAGTGATATATCACAGATAGTCTATGATCTCTCACACACACACAGTGATATATCACAGATAGTCTATGATCTCTCACACTCACACAGTGATATATCACAGTTGTCTATGATCTTTCTCATACACACAGTGATATATCACAGATAGTCTATGATCTCTCACACACACAGTGATATATCACAGATAGTCTGTGATCTCTCACACTCACACAGTGATATATCACAGATAGTCTATGATCTCTCTCTCACACACAGTGATATATCACAGATAGTCTATGATCTCTCACACACACACAGTGATATATCACAGATAGTCTATGATCTCTCACACTCACACAGTGATATATCACAGATAGTCTATGATCTCTCTCTCACACACACAGTGATATATCACAGATAGTCTATGATCTCTCACACACAAACACAGTGATATATCACAGATAGTCTATGATCTTTCTCACACATACACAGTGATATATCACAGATGGTCTATGATCTTTCTCACACATACACAATGATATTTCACAGATGGTCTATGATCTCTCTCACACAAACACAGTCTTATATCACAGATAGTCTATGATCTCTCTCACACAAACACAGTGATATATCACAGATAGTCTATGATCTTTCTCACACATACACAGTGATATATCACAGATGGTCTATGATCTCTCTCACACACACAGTGATATATCACAGATTCTCTATGATCTCTCTCTCACACACACACAGTGATATATCACAGATAGTCTATGATCTCTCTCATACACACAGTGATATATCACAGATAGTCTATAATCTCTCTCACACACACAGTGATATATCACAGATAGTCTATGAACTCTCTCACACACACAGTGATACATCACAGATAGTCTATAATCTCTCTCTCTCACACACAGTGATATATCACAGATAGTCTATGATCTCTCTCATACACACAGTGATATATCACAGATAGTCTATGAACTCTCTCTCACACACACAGTGATATATCACAGATAGTCTCTGATCTCTCACACACACAGTGATATATCACCGATAGTCTATGATCTCTCACACACACAGTTATATATCACAGATAGTCTATGATCTCTCACACAGACAGTGATATATCACATATAGTCTATGATCTCTCACACACACACAGTGATGTATCACAGATAGTCTATGATCTCACACACACACAGTGATATATCACAGATAGTCTATGATCTCTCACACTCACACAGTGATATATCACAGATAGTCTATGATCTCTCACACACACAGTGATATATCACAGATAGTCTGTGATCTCTCACACTCACACAGTGATATATCACAGATAGTCTATGATCTCTCTCTCACACACAGTGATATATCACAGATCGTCTATGATCTCTCACACACACACAGTGAAATATCACAGATAGTCTATGAAATCTCACACACAAACACAGTGATATATCACAGATAGTCTATGATCTCTCTCACACACACAGTGATACATCACAGATAGTCTATAATCTCTCTCACACACACAGTGATATATCACAGATAGTCTATGAATTCTCTCACACACACAGTGATACATCACAGATAGTCTATGATCTCTCTCATACACACAGTGATATATCAGAGATAGTCTCTGATCTCTCACACTCACACAGTGATATATCACAGATAGTCTATGATCTCTCTCACACTCACACAGTGATAAATCACAGATGGTCTATGATCTCTCTCACACACACAGTGATATATCACAGATAGTCTATGATCTTTCTCACACATACACAGTGATATATCACAGATGGTCTATGATCTCTCTCACACACACAGTGATATATCACAGATAGTCTATGATCTCTCACACACGAACACAGTGATATATCACAGATAGTCTATGATCTCTCTCACACACACAGTGATACATCACAGATAGTCTATAATCTCTCTCACACACACAGTGATATATCACAGATAGTCTATGAACTCCCTCACACACACAGTGATACATCACAGATAGTCTATAATCTCTCTCTCTCACACACAGTGATATATCACAGATAATCTATGATCTCTCTCATACACACAGTGATATATCACAGATAGTCTATGAACTCTCTCTCACACACACAGTGATATATCACAGATAGTCTCTGATCTCTCACACACACAGTGATATATCACAGATAGTCTATGATCTCTCACACACACAGTGATATATCATAGATAGTCTATGATCTCTCACACACACAGTGATAAATCACAGATGGTCTATGATCTCTCACACACACAGTGATATATCACAGATAGTCTATGATCTCTCACACACACAGTGATATATCACAGATAGTCTATGATCTCTCTCACACACACACAGTGATATATCACAGATCGTCTATGATCTCACACACAGACAGTGATATATCACAGATAGTCTATGATCTCTCACACTCATACAGTGATATATCACAGATAGTCTATGATCTCTCACACTCACACAGTGATATATCACAGATAGTCTATGATCTTTCTCACACTCACAGTGATATATCACAGATAGTCTGTGATCTCTCACACTCACACAGTGATATATCACAGATAGTCTATGATCTCTCTCTCTCACACACAGTGATATATCACAGATAGTCTATGATCTCTCACACTCACACAGTGATATATCACAGATAGTCTATGATTTTTCACACACACACAGTGATATATCACAGATAGTCTATGATCTCACACACAGACAGTGATATATCACAGATAGTCTATGATCTCTCACACTCACACAGTGATATATCACAAATAGTCTATGATCTCTCTCACACACGCAGTGATATATCACAGATAGTCTGTGATCTCTCACACTCACACAGTGATATATCACAGATAGTCTATGATCTCTCTCTCACACACAGTGATATATCACAGATAGTGTATGATCTCTCACACACACACAGTGATATATCACAGATAGTCTATGATCTCTCACACTCACACAGTGATATATCACAGATAGTCTATGATCTCTCTCACACACAGTGATATATCACAGATAGTCTATGATCTCTCACACACACACAGTGATATATCACAGATGGTCTATGATCTCTCTGACACACACAGTGATATATCACAGATAGTCTCTGATCTCTCACACACACACAGTGATATATCACAGATAGTCTATGATCTCTCACACTCACACAGTGATATATCACAGATAGTCTGTGATCTCTCTCACACTCACACAGTGATAAATCACAGATGTTCTATGATCTCTCTCACACACACAGTGATATATCACAGATAGTCTATGATCTCTCACACACACACAGTGATATATCACAGATAGTCTATGATCTCACACACACACAGTGATAAATCACAGATAGTCTATGATCTCTCACACTCACACAGTGATATATCACAGTTGTCTATGATCTCTCTCATACACACAGTGATATATCACAGATAGTCTATGATCTCTCACACACACAGTGATATATCACAGATAGTCTGTGATCTCTCACACTCACACAGTGATATATCACAGATAGTCTATGATCTCTCTCTCACACACAGTGATATATCACAGATAGTCTATGATCTCTCACACACACACAGTGATATATCACAGATAGTCTATGATCTCTCACACTCACACAGTGATATATCACAGATAGTCTATGATCTTTCTCACACATACACAGTGATATATCACAGATCGTCTATGATCTTTCTCACACATACACAATGATATTTCACAGATGGTCTATGATCTCTCTCACACAAACACAGTCTTATATCACAGATATTCTATGATCTCTCTCACACAAACACAGTGATATATCACAGATAGTCTATGATCTTTCTCACACATACACAGTGATATATCACAGATGGTCTATGATCTCTCTCACACACACAGTGATATATCAGAGATTCTCTATGATCTCTCTCTCACACACACACAGTGATATATCACAGATAGTCTATGATCTCTCTCATACACACAGTGATATATCACAGATAGTCTATAATCTCTCTCACACACACAGTGATATATCACAGATAGTCTATGAACTCTCTCACACACACAGTGATACATCACAGATAGTCTATAATCTCTCTCTCTCACACACAGTGATATATCACAGATAGTCTATGATCTCTCTCATACACACAGTGATATATAACAGATAGTCTATGAACTCTCTCTCACACACACAGTGATATATCACAGATAGTCTCTGATCTCTCACACACACAGTGATATATCACCGATAGTCTATGATCTCTCACACACACAGTGATATATCACAGATAGTCTATGATCTCTCACACACACAGTGATATATCACATATAGTCTATGATCTCTCACACACACACAGTGATATATCACAGATAGTCTATGATCTCACACACACACAGTGATATATCACAGATAGTCTATGATCTCTCACACTCACACAGTGATATATCACAGATAGTCTATGATCTCTCTCACACACACAGTGATATATCACAGATAGTCTATGATCTCTCACACTCACACAGTGATATATCACAGATAGTCTATGATCTCTCTCATACACACAGTGATATATCACAGATAGTCTATGAACTCTCTCTCACACACACAGTGATATATCACAGATAGTCTCTGATCTCTCACACACACAGTGATATATCACAGATAGTCTATGATCTCTCACACACACAGTGATATATCACAGATAGTCTATGATCTCTCACACACACAGTGATATATCACAGATAGTCTATGATCTCTCACACACACTCTGTGATATATCACAGATAGTCTATGATCTCACACACACACAGTGATATATCACAGATAGTCTATGATCTCTCACACTCACACAGTGATATATCACAGATAGTCTATGATCTCTCTCACACACACAGTGATATATCACAGATGGTCTGTGATCTCTCACACTCACACAGTGATATATCACAGATAGTCTATGATCTCTCTCTCACACACAGTGATATATCACAGATAGTCTATGATCTCTCACACACACACAGTGATATATCACAGATAGTCTATGATCTCTCACACTCACACAGTGATATATCACAGATAGTCTATGATCTCTCTCACACTCACACAGTGATATATCACAGATGTTCTATGATCTCTCTCACACACACAGTGATATATCACAGATAGTCTATGATCTCTCACACACACACAGTGATATATCACAGATGGTCTATGATCTCACACACACACAGTGATATATCACAGATAGTCTATGATCTCGCACACTCACACCGTGATATATCACAGTTGTCTATGATCTCTCTCATACACACAGTGATATATCACAGATAGTCTATGATCTCTCACACACACAGTGATATATCACAGATAGTCTGTGATCTCTCACACTCACACAGTGATATATCACAGATAGTCTATGATCTCTCTCTCACACAAAGTGATATATCACAGATAGTCTATGATCTCTCACACACACACAGTGATATATCACAGATAGTCTATGATCTCTCACACTCACACAGTGATATATCACAGATAGTCTATGATCTCTCTCTCACACACAGTGATATATCACAGATAGTCTATGATCTCTCACACACACACAGTGATATATCACAGATGGTCTATGATCTCTCTCACACACACAGTGATATATCACAGATAGTCTCTGATCTCTCACACACACACAGTGATATATCACAGATAGTCTATGATCTCTCACACTCACACAGTGATATATCACAGATAGTCTATGATCTCTCTCACACTCACACAGTGATAAATCACAGATGGTCTATGATCTCTCTCACACACACAGTGATATATCACAGATAGTCTATGATCTCTCACACACACACAGTGATATATCACAGACAGTCTATGATCTCACACACACACAGTGATATATTACAGATAGTCTATGATCTCTCACACTCACACAGTGATATATCACAGTTGTCTATGATCTCTCTCATATACACAGTGATATATCACAGATAGTCTATGATCTCTCACACACACAGTGATATATCACAGATAGTCTGTGATCTCTCACACTCACACAGTGATATATCACAGATAGTCTATGATCTCTCTCTCACACACAGTGATATATCACAGATAGTCTATGATCTCTCACACACACACAGTGATATATCACAGATAGTCTATGATCTCTCACACTCACACAGTGATATATCACAGATAGTCTATGATCTCTCTCTCACACACACAGTGATATATCACAGATAGTCTATGATCTCTCACACACAAACACAGTGATATATCACAGATAGTCTATGATCTTTCTCACACATACACAGTGATATATCACAGATGGTCTATGATCTTTCTCACACATACACAATGATATTTCACAGATGGTCTATGATCTCTCTCACACACACAGTGATATATCACAGATTCTCTATCATCTCTCTCTCACACACACACAGTGATATATCACAGATAGTCTATGATCTCTCTCATACACACAGTGATATATCACAGATAGTCTATAATCTCTCTCACACACACAGTGATATATCACAGATAGTCTATGAACTCTCTCACACACACAGTGATACATCACAGATAGTCTATAATCTCTCTCTCTCACACACAGTGATATATCACAGATAGTCTATGATCTCTCTCATACACACAGTGATATATCACAGATAGTCTATGAACTCTCTCTCACACACACAGTGATATATCACAGATAGTCTCTGATCTCTCACACACACAGTGATATATCACCGATAGTCTATGATCTCTCACACACACAGTTATATATCACAGATAGTCTATGATCTCTCACACAGACAGTGATATATCACATATAGTCTATGATCTCTCACACACACACAGTGATGTATCACAGATAGTCTATGATCTCACACACACAGTGATATATCACAGATAGTCTATGATCTCTCACACTCACACAGTGATATATCACAGATAGTCTATGGTCTCTCTCTCTCACACACAGTGATATATCACAGATAGTCTATGATCTCTCACACACACACAGTGATATATCACAGATAGTCTATGATCTCACACACACACAGTGATATATCACAGATAGTCTATGATCTCTCACACTCACACAGTGATATATCACAGATAGTCTATGATCTCTCTCACACACGCAGTGATATATCACAGATGGTCTGTGATCTCTCACACTCACACAGTGATATATCACAGATAGTCTATGATCTCTCTCTCACACACAGTGATATATCACAGATAGTCTATGATCTCTCACACACACACAGTGATATATCACAGATAGTCTATGATCTCTCACACTCACACAGTGATATATCACAGAATGTCTATGATCTCTCTCACACTCACACAGTGATATATCACAGATGTTCTATGATCTCTCTCACACACACAGTGATATATCACAGATAGTCTATGATCTCTCACACACACACAGTGATATATCACAGATGGTCTATGATCTCACACACACACAGTGATATATCACAGATAGTCTATGATCTCTCACACTCACACCGTGATATATCACAGTTGTCTATGATCTCTCTCATACACACAGTGATATATCACAGATAGTCTATGATCTCTCACACACACCGTGATATATCACAGATAGTCTGTGATCTCTCACACTCACACAGTGATATATCACAGATAGTCTATGATCTCTCTCTCACACAAAGTGATATATCACAGATAGTCTATGATCTCTCACACACACACAGTGATATATCACAGATAGTCTATGATCTCTCACACTCACACAGTGATATATCACAGATAGTCTATGATCTCTCTCTCACACACAGTGATATATCACAGATAGTCTATGATCTCTCACACACACACAGTGATATATCACAGATGGTCTATGATCTCTCTCACACACACAGTGATATATCACAGATAGTCTCTGATCTCTCACACACACACAGTGATATATCACAGATAGTCTATGATCTCTCACACTCACACAGTGATATATCACAGATAGTCTATGATCTCTCTCACACTCACACAGTGATAAATCACAGATGGTCTATGATCTCTCTCACACACACAGTGATATATCACAGATAGTCTATGATCTCTCACACACACACAGTGATATATCACAGACAGTCTATGATCTCACACACACACAGTGATATATTACAGATAGTCTATGATCTCTCACACTCACACAGTGATATATCACAGTTGTCTATGATCTCTCTCATATACACAGTGATATATCACAGATAGTCTATGATCTCTCACACACACAGTGATATATCACAGATAGTCTGTGATCTCTCACACTCACACAGTGATATATCACAGATAGTCTATGATCTCTCTCTCACACACAGTGATATATCACAGATAGTCTATGATCTCTCACACACACACAGTGATATATCACAGATAGTCTATGATCTCTCACACTCACACAGTGATATATCACAGATAGTCTATGATCTCTCTCTCACACACACAGTGATATATCACAGATAGTCTATGATCTCTCACACACAAACACAGTGATATATCACAGATAGTCTATGATCTTTCTCACACATACACAGTGATATATCACAGATGGTCTATGATCTTTCTCACACATACACAATGATATTTCACAGATGGTCTATGATCTCTCTCACACACACAGTGATATATCACAGATTCTCTATGATCTCTCTCTCACACACACACACAGTGATATATCACAGATAGTCTATGATCTCTCTCATACACACTGTGATATATCACAGATAGTCTATAATTTCTCTCACACACACAGTGATATATCACAGATAGTCTATGAACTCTCTCACACACACAGTGATACATCACAGATAGTCTATAATCTCTCTCTCTCACACACAGTGATATATCACAGATAGTCTATGATCTCTCTCATACACACAGTGATATATCACAGATAGTCTATGAACTCTCTCTCACACACACAGTGATATATCACAGATAGTCTCTGATCTCTCACACACACAGTGATATATCACAGATAGTCTATGATCTCTCTCACACACAGTGATATATCACAGATCGTCTATGATCTCTCACACACACACACTGATATATCACAGATAGTCTATGATCTCTCACACACAAACACAGTGATATATCACAGATAGTCTATGATCTCTCTCACACACACAGTGATACATCACAGATAGTCTATAATCTCTCTCACACACACAGTGATATATCACAGATAGTCTATGAATTCTCTCACACACACAGTGATACATCACAGATAGTCTATAATCTCTCTCTCTCACACACAGTGATATATCACAGATAGTCTATGATCTCTCTCATACACACAGTGATATATCACAGATAGTCTCTGATCTCTCACACACACAGTGATATATCACCGATAGTCTATGATCTCTCACACACACAGTGATATATCACAGATAGTCTATGATCTCTCACACACACACAGTGATATATCACAGATAGTCTATGATCTCACACACACACAGTGATATATCACAGATAGTCTATGATCTCTCACACACACAGTGATATATCACAGATAGTCTATGATCTCTCACACACACAGTGATATATCACAGATAGTCTATGATCTCTCACACACACACTGTGATATATCACAGATAGTCTATGATCTCACACACACACAGTGATATATCACAGATATTCGATGATCTCTCACACTCACACAGTGATATATCACAGATAGTCTATGATCTCTCTCACACACACAGTGATATATCACAGATAGTCTGTGTTCTCTCACACTCACACAGTGATATATCACAGATAGTCTATGATCTCTCTCTCACACACAGTGATATATCACAGATAGTCTATGATCTCTCACACACACACAGTGATATATCACAGATAGTCTATGATCTCTCACACTCACACAGTGATATATCACAGATAGTCTATGATCTCTCTCACACTCACACAGTGATATATCACAGATGTTCTATGATCTCTCTCACACACACAGTGATATATCACAGATAGTCTATGATCTCTCGCACACACACAGTGATATATCACAGATGGTCTATGATCTCACACACACACAGTGATATATCACAGATAGTCTATGATCTCTCACACTCACACCGTGATATATCACAGTTGTCTATGATCTCTCTCATACACACAGTGATATATCACATATAGTCTATGATCTCTCACACACACAGTGATATATCACAGATAGTCTGTGATCTCTCACACTCACACAGTGATATATCACAGATAGTCTATGATCTCTCTCTCACACACAGTGATATATCACAGATAGTCTATGATCTCTCACACACACACAGTGATATATCACAGATAGTCTATGATCTCTCACACTCACACAGTGATATATCACAATAGTCTATGATCTCTCTCTCACACACAGTGATATATCACAGATAGTCTATGATTTTTCACACACACACAGTGATATATCACAGATAGTCTATGATCTCACACACAGACAGTGATATATCACAGATAGTCTATGATCTCTCACACTCACACAGTGATATATCACAAATAGTCTATGATCTCTCTCACACACGCAGTGATATATCACAGATAGTCTGTGATCTCTCACACTCACACAGTGATATATCACAGATAGTCTATGATCTCTCTCTCACACACAGTGATATATCACAGATAGTGTATGATCTCTCACACACACACAGTGATATATCACAGATAGTCTATGATCTCTCACACTCACACAGTGATATATCACAGATAGTCTATGATCTCTCTCACACACAGTGATATATCACAGATAGTCTATGATCTCTCACACACACACAGTGATATATCACAGATGGTCTATGATCTCTCTGACACACACAGTGATATATCACAGATAGTCTCTGATCTCTCACACACACACAGTGATATATCACAGATAGTCTATGATCTCTCACACTCACACAGTGATATATCACAGATAGTCTGTGATCTCTCTCACACTCACACAGTGATAAATCACAGATGTTCTATGATCTCTCTCACACACACAGTGATATATCACAGATAGTCTATGATCTCTCACACACACACAGTGATATATCACAGATAGTCTATGATCTCACACACACACAGTGATAAATCACAGATAGTCTATGATCTCTCACACTCACACAGTGATATATCACAGTTGTCTATGATCTCTCTCATACACACAGTGATATATCACAGATAGTCTATGATCTCTCACACACACAGTGATATATCACAGATAGTCTGTGATCTCTCACACTCACACAGTGATATATCACAGATAGTCTATGATCTCTCTCTCACACACAGTGATATATCACAGATAGTCTATGATCTCTCACACACACACAGTGATATATCACAGATAGTCTATGATCTCTCACACTCACACAGTGATATATCACAGATAGTCTATGATCTTTCTCACACATACACAGTGATATATCACAGATCGTCTATGATCTTTCTCACACATACACAATGATATTTCACAGATGGTCTATGATCTCTCTCACACAAACACAGTCTTATATCACAGATAGTCTATGATCTCTCTCACACAAACACAGTGATATATCACAGATAGTCTATGATCTTTCTCACACATACACAGTGATATATCACAGATGGTCTATGATCTCTCTCACACACACAGTGATATATCA
Source organism: Isurus oxyrinchus (assembly GCA_026770705.1). Lineage (NCBI taxonomy): Eukaryota > Metazoa > Chordata > Chondrichthyes > Lamniformes > Lamnidae > Isurus > Isurus oxyrinchus. Next base: position 253,135 of record JANJGN010000486.1, read on the forward strand.
GAGATTCTCTATGATCTCTCTCTCACACACACACAGTGATATATCACAGATAGTCTATGATCTCTCTCATACACACAGTGATATATCACAGATAGTCTATTATCTCTCTCACACACACAGTGATATATCACAGATAGTCTATGAACTCTCTCACACACACAGTGATACATCACAGATAGTCTATAATCTCTCTCTCTCACACACAGTGATATATCACAGATAGTCTATGATCTCTCTCATACACACAGTGATATATAACAGATAGTCTATGAACTCTCTCTCACACACACAGTGATATATCACAGATAGTCTCTGATCTCTCACACACACAGTGATATATCACCGATAGTCTATGATCTCTCACACACACAGTGATATATCACAGATAGTCTATGATCTCTCACACACACAGTGATATATCACATATAGTCTATGATCTCTCACACACACACAGTGATATATCACAGATAGTCTATGATCTCACACACACACAGTGATATATCACAGATAGTCTATGATCTCTCACACTCACACAGTGATATATCACAGATAGTCTATGATCTCTCTCACACACACAGTGATATATCACAGATAGTCTATGATCTCTCACACTCACACAGTGATATATCACAGATAGTCTATGATCTCTCTCATACACACAGTGATATATCACAGATAGTCTATGAACTCTCTCTCACACACACAGTGATATATCACAGATAGTCTCTGATCTCTCACACACTCAGTGATATATCACAGATAGTCTATGATCTCTCACACACACAGTGATATATCACAGATAGTCTATGATCTCTCACACACACAGTGATATATCACAGATAGTCTATGATCTCTCACACACACTCTGTGATATATCACAGATAGTCTATGATCTCACACACACACAGTGATATATCACAGATAGTCTATGATCTCTCACACTCACACAGTGATATATCACAGATAGTCTATGATCTCTCTCACACACACAGTGATATATCACAGATGGTCTGTGATCTCTCACACTCACACAGTGATATATCACAGATAGTCTATGATCTCTCTCTCACACACAGTGATATATCACAGATAGTCTATGATCTCTCACACACACACAGTGATATATCACAGATAGTCTATGATCTCTCACACTCACACAGTGATATATCACAGATAGTCTATGATCTCTCTCACACTCACACAGTGATATATCACAGATGTTCTATGATCTCTCTCACACACACAGTGATATATCACAGATAGTCTATGATCTCTCACACACACACAGTGATATATCACAGATGGTCTATGATCTCACACACACACAGTGATATATCACAGATAGTCTATGATCTCGCACACTCACACCGTGATATATCACAGTTGTCTATGATCTCTCTCATACACACAGTGATATATCACAGATAGTCTATGATCTCTCACACACACAGTGATATATCACAGATAGTCTGTGATCTCTCACACTCACACAGTGATATATCACAGATAGTCTATGATCTCTCTCTCACACAAAGTGATATATCACAGATAGTCTATGATCTCTCACTCACACACAGTGATATATCACAGATAGTCTATGATCTCTCACACTCACACAGTGATATATCACAGATAGTCTATGATCTCTCTCTCACACACAGTGATATATCACAGATAGTCTATGATCTCTCACACACACACAGTGATATATCACAGATGGTCTATGATCTCTCTCACACACACAGTGATATATCACAGATAGTCTCTGATCTCTCACACACACACAGTGATATATCACAGATAGTCTATGATCTCTCACACTCACACAGTGATATATCACAGATAGTCTATGATCTCTCTCACACTCACACAGTGAATAATCACAGATGGTCTATGATCTCTCTCACACACACAGTGATATATCACAGATAGTCTATGATCTCTCACACACACACAGTGATATATCACAGACAGTCTATGATCTCACACACACACAGTGATATATTACAGATAGTCTATGATCTCTCACACTCACACAGTGATATATCACAGTTGTCTATGATCTCTCTCATATACACAGTGATATATCACAGATAGTCTATGATCTCTCACACACACAGTGATATATCACAGATAGTCTGTGATCTCTCACACTCACACAGTGATATATCACAGATAGTCTATGATCTCTCTCTCACACACAGTGATATATCACAGATAGTCTATGATCTCTCACACACACACAGTGATATATCACAGATAGTCTATGATCTCTCACACTCACACAGTGATATATCACAGATAGTCTATGATCTCTCTCTCACACACACAGTGATATATCACAGATAGTCTATGATCTCTCACACACAAACACAGTGATATATCACAGATAGTCTATGATCTTTCTCACACATACACAGTGATATATCACAGATGGTCTATGATCTTTCTCACACATACACAATGATATTTCACAGATGGTCTATGATCTCTCTCACACACACAGTGATATATCACAGATTCTCTATCATCTCTCTCTCACACACACACAGTGATATATCACAGATAGTCTATGATCTCTCTCATACACACAGTGATATATCACAGATAGTCTATAATCTCTCTCACACACACAGTGATATATCACAGATAGTCTATGAACTCTCTCACACACACAGTGATACATCACAGATAGTCTATAATCTCTCTCTCTCACACACAGTGATATATCACAGATAGTCTATGATCTCTCTCATACACACAGTGATATATCACAGATAGTCTATGAACTCTCTCTCACACACACAGTGATATATCACAGATAGTCTCTGATCTCTCACACACACAGTGATATATCACCGATAGTCTATGATCTCTCACACACACAGTTATATATCACAGATAGTCTATGATCTCTCACACAGACAGTGATATATCACATATAGTCTATGATCTCTCACACACACACAGTGATGTATCACAGATAGTCTATGATCTCACACACACAGTGATATATCACAGATAGTCTATGATCTCTCACACTCACACAGTGATATATCACAGATAGTCTATGGTCTCTCTCTCTCACACACAGTGATATATCACAGATAGTCTATGATCTCTCACACACACACAGTGATATATCACAGATAGTCTATGATCTCACACACACACAGTGATATATCACAGATAGTCTATGATCTCTCACACTCACACAGTGATATATCACAGATAGTCTATGATCTCTCTCACACACGCAGTGATATATCACAGATGGTCTGTGATCTCTCACACTCACACAGTGATATATCACAGATAGTCTATGATCTCTCTCTCACACACAGTGATATATCACAGATAGTCTATGATCTCTCACACACACACAGTGATATATCACAGATAGTCTATGATCTCTCACACTCACACAGTGATATATCACAGAATGTCTATGATCTCTCTCACACTCACACAGTGATATATCACAGATGTTCTATGATCTCTCTCACACACACAGTGATATATCACAGATAGTCTATGATCTCTCACACACACACAGTGATATATCACAGATGGTCTATGATCTCACACACACACAGTGATATATCACAGATAGTCTATGATCTCTCACACTCACACCGTGATATATCACAGTTGTCTATGATCTCTCTCATACACACAGTGATATATCACAGATAGTCTATGATCTCTCACACACACCGTGATATATCACAGATAGTCTGTGATCTCTCACACTCACACAGTGATATATCACAGATAGTCTATGATCTCTCTCTCACACAAAGTGATATATCACAGATAGTCTATGATCTCTCACACACACACAGTGATATATCACAGATAGTCTATGATCTCTCACACTCACACAGTGATATATCACAGATAGTCTATGATCTCTCTCTCACACACAGTGATATATCACAGATAGTCTATGATCTCTCACACACACACAGTGATATATCACAGATGGTCTATGATCTCTCTCACACACACAGTGATATATCACAGATAGTCTCTGATCTCTCACACACACACAGTGATATATCACAGATAGTCTATGATCTCTCACACTCACACAGTGATATATCACAGATAGTCTATGATCTCTCTCACACTCACACAGTGATAAATCACAGATGGTCTATGATCTCTCTCACACACACAGTGATATATCACAGATAGTCTATGATCTCTCACACACACACAGTGATATATCACAGACAGTCTATGATCTCACACACACACAGTGATATATTACAGATAGTCTATGATCTCTCACACTCACACAGTGATATATCACAGTTGTCTATGATCTCTCTCATATACACAGTGATATATCACAGATAGTCTATGATCTCTCACACACACAGTGATATATCACAGATAGTCTGTGATCTCTCACACTCACACAGTGATATATCACAGATAGTCTATGATCTCTCTCTCACACACAGTGATATATCACAGATAGTCTATGATCTCTCACACACACACAGTGATATATCACAGATAGTCTATGATCTCTCACACTCACACAGTGATATATCACAGATAGTCTATGATCTCTCTCTCACACACACAGTGATATATCACAGATAGTCTATGATCTCTCACACACAAACACAGTGATATATCACAGATAGTCTATGATCTTTCTCACACATACACAGTGATATATCACAGATGGTCTATGATCTTTCTCACACATACACAATGATATTTCACAGATGGTCTATGATCTCTCTCACACACACAGTGATATATCACAGATTCTCTATGATCTCTCTCTCACACACACACACAGTGATATATCACAGATAGTCTATGATCTCTCTCATACACACTGTGATATATCACAGATAGTCTATAATTTCTCTCACACACACAGTGATATATCACAGATAGTCTATGAACTCTCTCACACACACAGTGATACATCACAGATAGTCTATAATCTCTCTCTCTCACACACAGTGATATATCACAGATAGTCTATGATCTCTCTCATACACACAGTGATATATCACAGATAGTCTATGAACTCTCTCTCACACACACAGTGATATATCACAGATAGTCTCTGATCTCTCACACACACAGTGATATATCACAGATAGTCTATGATCTCTCTCACACACAGTGATATATCACAGATCGTCTATGATCTCTCACACACACACACTGATATATCACAGATAGTCTATGATCTCTCACACACAAACACAGTGATATATCACAGATAGTCTATGATCTCTCTCACACACACAGTGATACATCACAGATAGTCTATAATCTCTCTCACACACACAGTGATATATCACAGATAGTCTATGAATTCTCTCACACACACAGTGATACATCACAGATAGTCTATAATCTCTCTCTCTCACACACAGTGATATATCACAGATAGTCTATGATCTCTCTCATACACACAGTGATATATCACAGATAGTCTCTGATCTCTCACACACACAGTGATATATCACCGATAGTCTATGATCTCTCACACACACAGTGATATATCACAGATAGTCTATGATCTCTCACACACACACAGTGATATATCACAGATAGTCTATGATCTCACACACACACAGTGATATATCACAGATAGTCTATGATCTCTCACACACACAGTGATATATCACAGATAGTCTATGATCTCTCACACACACAGTGATATATCACAGATAGTCTATGATCTCTCACACACACACTGTGATATATCACAGATAGTCTATGATCTCACACACACACAGTGATATATCACAGATATTCGATGATCTCTCACACTCACACAGTGATATATCACAGATAGTCTATGATCTCTCTCACACACACAGTGATATATCACAGATAGTCTGTGTTCTCTCACACTCACACAGTGATATATCACAGATAGTCTATGATCTCTCTCTCACACACAGTGATATATCACAGATAGTCTATGATCTCTCACACACACACAGTGATATATCACAGATAGTCTATGATCTCTCACACTCACACAGTGATATATCACAGATAGTCTATGATCTCTCTCACACTCACACAGTGATATATCACAGATGTTCTATGATCTCTCTCACACACACAGTGATATATCACAGATAGTCTATGATCTCTCGCACACACACAGTGATATATCACAGATGGTCTATGATCTCACACACACACAGTGATATATCACAGATAGTCTATGATCTCTCACACTCACACCGTGATATATCACAGTTGTCTATGATCTCTCTCATACACACAGTGATATATCACATATAGTCTATGATCTCTCACACACACAGTGATATATCACAGATAGTCTGTGATCTCTCACACTCACACAGTGATATATCACAGATAGTCTATGATCTCTCTCTCACACACAGTGATATATCACAGATAGTCTATGATCTCTCACACACACACAGTGATATATCACAGATAGTCTATGATCTCTCACACTCACACAGTGATATATCACAATAGTCTATGATCTCTCTCTCACACACAGTGATATATCACAGATAGTCTATGATCTCTCACACACACACAGTGATATATCACAGATGGTCTATGATCTCTCTCACACACACAGTGATATATCACAGATAGTCTCTGATCTCTCACACACACACAGTGATATATCACAGATAGTCTATGATCTCTCACACTCACACAGTGATATATCACAGATAGTCTATGATCTCTCTCACACTCACACAGTGATAAATCACAGATGGTCTATGATCTCTCTCACACACACAGTGAGATATCACAGATAGTCTATGATCGCTCACACACACACAGTGATATATCACAGATAGTCTATGATCTCACACACACACAGTGATATAACACAGATAGTCTATGATCTCTCACACTCACACAGTGATATATCACCGTTGTCTATGTTCTCTCTCATACACACAGTGATATATCACAGATAGTCTATGATCTCTCACACACACAGTGATATATCACAGATAGTCTGTGATCTCTCACACTCACACAGTGATATATCACAGATAGTCTATGATCTCTCTCTCACACACAGTGATATATCACAGATAGTCTATGATCTCTCACACACACACAGTGATATATCACAGATAGTCTATGATCTCTCACACTCACACAGTGATATATCACAGATAGTCTATGATCTCTCTCTCACACACACAGTGATATATCACAGATAGTCTATGATCTCTCACACACAAACACAGTGATATATCACAGATAGTCTATGATCTTTCTCACACATACACAGTGATATATCACAGATGGTCTATGATCTTTCTCACACATACACAATGATATTTCACAGATGGTCTATGATCTCCCTCACACAAACACTGTCTTATATCACAGATAGTCTATGATCTCTCTCACACAAACACAGTGATATATCACAGATAGTCTATGATCTTTCTCACACATACACAGTGATATATCACAGATGGTCTATGATCTCTCTCACACACACAGTGATATATCACAGATTCTCTATGATCTCTCTCTCACACACACACAGTGATATATCACAGATAGTCTATGATCTCTCTCATACACACAGTGATATATCACAGATAGTCTATAATCTCTCTCACACACACAGTGATATATCACAGATAGTCTATGAACTCTCTCACACACACAGTGATACATCACAGATAGTCTATAATCTCTCTCTCTCACACACAGTGATATATCACAGATAGTCTATGATCTCTCTCATACACACAGTGATATATCACAGAGAGTCTATGAACTCTCTCTCACACACACAGTGATATATCACAGATAGTCTCTGATCTCTCACACACACAGTGATATATCACAGATAGTCTATGTTCTCTCACACACACAGTGATATATCACAGATAGTCTATGATCTCTCACACACACAGTGATATATCACAGATAGTCTATGATCTCTCACACACACACTGTGATATATCACAGATAGTCTATGATCTCACACACACACAGTGATATATCACAGATAGTCTATGATCTCTCACACTCACACAGTGATATATCACAGATAGTCTATGATCTCTCTCACACACACAGTGATATATCACAGATAGTCTGTGATCTCTCACACTCACACAGTGATATATCACAGATAGTCTATGATCTCTCTCTCACACACAGTGATATATCACAGATAGTCTATGATCTCTCACACACACACAGTGATATATCACAGATAGTCTATGATCTCTCACACTCACACAGTGATATATCACAGATAGTCTATGATCTCTCTCACACTCACACAGTGATATATCACAGATGTTCTATGATCTCTCTCACACACACAGTGATATATCACAGATAGTCTATGATCTCTCACACACACACAGTGATATATCACAGATGGTCTATGATCTCACACACACACAGTGATATATCACAGATAGTCTATGATCTCTCACACTCACACCGTGATATATCACAGTTGTCTATGATCTCTCTCATACACACAGTGATATATCACAGAGAGTCTATGATCTCAAACACACACAGTGATATATCACAGATAGTCTGTGATCTCTCACACTCACACAGTGATATATCACAGATAGTCTATGATCTCTCTCTCACACACAGTGTTATATCACAGATAGTCTATGATCTCTCACACACACACAGTGATATATCACAGATAGTCTATGATCTCTCACACTCACACAGTGATATATCACAGATAGTCTATGATCTCTCACACACAAACACAGTGATATATCACAGATAGTCTATGATCTTTCTCACACATACACAGTGATATATCACAGATGGTCTATGATCTTTCTCACACATACACAATGATATATCACAGATGGTCTATGATCTCTCTCACACAAACACAGTCTTATATCACAGATAGTCTATGATCTCTCTCACACAAACACAGTGATATATCACAGATAGTCTATGATCTCTCTCATACACACAGTGATATATCACAGATAGTCTATGATCTCTCTCATACACACAGTGATATATCACAGATAGTCTATGATCTCTCACACTCACACAGTGATATATCACAGATAGTCTATGATCTCTCTCTCACACACAGTGATATATCACAGATAGTCTATGATCTCTCTCACACACACAGTGATATATCACAGATAGTCTATGATCTTTCTCACACATACACAGTGATATATCACAGATGGTCTATGATCTCTCTCACACACACAGTGATATATCACAGATAGTCTATGATCTCTCACACACGAACACAGTGATATATCACAGATAGTCTATGATCTCTCTCACACTCACACAGTGATAAATCACAGATGGTCTATGATCTCTCTCACACACACAGTGATATATCAAAGATAGTCAATGATCTCTCACACACACACAGTGATATATCACAGATAGTCTATGATCTCACACACACACAGTGATATATCACAGATAGTCTATGATCTCTCACACTCACACCGTGATATATCACAGTTGTCTATGATCTCTCTCATACACACAGTGATATATCACACATAGTCTATGATCTCTAACACACACAGTGATATATCACAGATAGTCTGTGATCTCTCACACTCACACAGTGATATATCACAGATAGTCTATGATCTCTCTCTCACACACAGTGATATATCACAGATAGTCTATGATCTCTCACACACACACAGTGATATATCACAGATAGTCTATGATCTCTCACACTCACACAGTGATATATCACAGATAGTCTATGATCTCTCTCTCACACACAGTGATATATCACAGATAGTCTATGATATCTCACACACACACAGTGATATATCACAGATGGTCTATGATCTCTCTCACACACACAGTGATATATCACAGATAGTCTCTGATCTCTCACACACACACAGTGATATATCACAGATAGTCTATGATCTCTCACACTCACACAGTGATATATCACAGATAGTCTATGATCTCTCTCACACTCACACAGTGATAAATCACAGATGGTCTATGATCTCTCTCACACACACAGTGATATATCACAGATAGTCTATGATCTCTCACACACACACAGTGATATATCACAGATAGTCTATGATCTCACACACACACAGTGATATATCACAGATAGTCTATGATCTCTCACACTCACACAGTGATATATCACAGTTGTCTATGTTCTCTCTCATACACACAGTGATATATCACAGATAGTCTATGATCTCTCACACACACAGTGATATATCACAGATAGTCTGTGATCCCTCACACTCACACAGTGATATATCACAGATAGTCTATGATCTCTCTCACACACACAGTGATATATCACAGATAGTCTATGATCTCTCACACACACACAGTGATATATCACAGATAGTCTATGATCTCTCACACTCACACAGTGATATATCACAGATAGTCTATGATCTCTCTCTCACACACACAGTGATATATCACAGATAGTCTATGATCTCGCACACACAAACACAGTGATATATCACAGATAGTCTATGATCTTTCTCACACATACACAGTGATATATCACAGATGGTCTATGATCTTTCTCACACATACACAATGATATTTCACAGATGGTCTATGATCTCACTCACACAAACACAGTCTTATATCACAGATAGTCTATGATCTCTCTCACACAAACACAGTGATATATCACAGATAGTCTATGATCTTTCTCACACATACACAGTGATATATCACAGATGGTTTATGATCTCTCTCACACACACAGTGATATATCACAGATTCTCTATGATCTCTCTCTCACACACACACAGTGATATATCACAGATAGTCTATGATCTCTCTCATACACACAGTGATATATCACAGATAGTCTATAATCTCTCTCACACACACAGTGATATATCACAGATAGTCTATGAACTCTCTCACACACACAGTGATACATCACAGATAGTCTATAATCTCTCTCTCTCACACACAGTGATATATCACAGATAGTCTATGATCTCTCTCATACACACAGTGATATATCACAGATAGTCTATGAACTCTCTCTCACACACACAGTGATATATCACAGATAGTCTCTGATCTCTCACACACACAGTGATATATCACCGATAGTCTATGATTCTCACACACACAGTGATATATCACAGATAGTCTATGATCTCTCACACACACAGTGATATATCACATATAGTCTATGATCTCTCACACACACACAGTGATATATCACAGATAGTCTATGATCTCACACACACACAGTGATATATCACAGATAGTCTATGATCTCTCACACTCACACAGTGATATATCACAGATAGTCTATGATCTCTCTCACACACACAGTGATATATCACAGATAGTCTGTGATCTCTCACACTCACACAGTGATATATCACAGATAGTCTATGATCTCTCTCACACACACAGTGATATATCACAGATCGTCTATGATCTCTCACACACACACAGTGATATATCACAGATAGTCTATGATCTCTCACACACAAACACAGTGATATATCACAGATAGTCTATGATCTCTCTCACACACACAGTGATACATCACAGATAGTCTATAATCTCTCTCACACCCACATTGATATATCACAGATAGTCTATGAATTCTCTCACACACACAGTGATACATCACAGATAGTCTATAATCTCTCTCTCTCACACACAGTGATATATCACAGATAGTCTATGATCTCTCTCATACACACAGTGATATATCACAGATAGTCTATGAACTCTCTCTCACACACACAGTGATATATCACAGATAGTCTCTGATCTCTCACACACACAGTGATATATCACAGATAGTCTATGTTCTCTCACACACACAGTGATATATCACAGATAGTCTATGATCTCTCACACACACAGTGATATATCACAGATAGTCTATGATCTCTCACACACACACTGTGATATATCACAGATAGTCTATGATCTCACACACACACAGTGATATATCACAGGTAGTCTATGATCTCTCACACTCACACAGTGATATATCACAGATAGTCTATGATCTCTCTCACACACACAGTGATATATCACAGATAGTCTGTGATCTCTCACACTCACACAGTGATATATCACAGATAGTCTATGATCTCTCTCTCACACACAGTGATATATCACAGATAGTCTATGATCTCACACACACACACAGTGATATATCACAGATAGTCTATGATCTCTCACACTCACACAGTGATATATCACAGATAGTCTATGATCTCTCTCACACTCACACAGTGATATATCACAGATGTTCTATGATCTCTCTCACACACACAGTGATATATCACAGATAGTCTATGATCTCTCACACACACACAGTGATATATCACAGATGGTCTATGATCTCACACACACACAGTGATATATCACAGATAGTCTATGATCTCTCACACTCACACCGTGATATATCACAGTTGTCTATGATCTCTCTCATACACACAGTGATATATCACAGATAGTCTATGATCTCTCACACACACAGTGATATATCACAGATAGTCTGTGATCTCTCACACTCACACAGTGATATATCACAGATAGTCTATGATCTCTCTCTCACACACAGTGATATATCACAGATAGTCTATGATCTCTCACACACACACAGTGATATATCACAGATAGTCTATGATCTCTCACACTCACACAGTGATATATCACAGATAGTCTATGATCTCTCACACACAAACACAGTGATATATCACAGATAGTCTATGATCTTTCTCACACATACACAGTGATATATCACAGATGGTCTATGATCTTTCTCACACATACACAATGATATATCACAGATGGTCTATGATCTCTCTCACACAAACACAGTCTTATATCACAGATAGTCTATGATCTCTCTCACACAAACACAGTGATATATCACAGATAGTCTATGATCTCTCTCATACACACAGTGATATATCACAGATAGTCTATGATCTCTCTCATACACACAGTGATATATCACAGATAGTCTATGATCTCTCACACTCACACAGTGATATATCACAGATAGTCTATGATCTCTCTCTCACACACAGTGATATATCACAGATAGTCTATGATCTCTCTCACACACACAGTGATATATCACAGATAGTCTATGATCTTTCTCACACATACACAGTGATATATCACAGATGGTCTATGATCTCTCTCACACACACAGTGATATATCACAGATAGTCTATGATCTCTCACACACGAACACAGTGATATATCACAGATAGTCTATGATCTCTCTCACACTCACACAGTGATAAATCACAGATGGTCTATGATCTCTCTCACACACACAGTGATATATCAAAGATAGTCTATGATCTCTCACACACACACAGTGATATATCACAGATAGTCTATGATCTCACACACACACAGTGATATATCACAGATAGTCTATGATCTCTCACACTCACACAGTGATATATCACAGTTGTCTATGATCTCTCTCATACACACATTGATATATCACAGATAGTCTATGATCTCTCACACACACAGTGATATATCACAGATAGTCTGTGATCTCTCACACTCACACAGTGATATATCACAGATAGTCCATGATCTCTCTCTCACACACAGTGATATATCACAGATAGTCTATGATCTCTCACACACACACAGTGATATATCACAGATAGTCTATGATCTCTCACACTCACTCAGTGATATATCACAGATAGTCTATGATCTCTCTCTCACACACACAGTGATATATCACAGATAGTCTATGATCTCTCACACACAAACACAGTGATATATCACAGATAGTCTATGATCTTTCTCACACATACACAGTGATATATCACAGATGGTCTATGATCTTTCTCACACATACACAATGATATTTCACAGATGGTCTATGATCTCTCTCACACAAACACAGTCTTATATCACAGATAGTCTATGATCTCTCTCACACAAACACAGTGATATATCACAGATAGTCTATGATCTTTCTAACACATACACAGTGATATATCACAGATAGTCTATGATCTCTCTCACACACACAGTGATACATCACAGATAGTCTATAATCTCTCTCACACACACATTGATATATCACAGATAGTCTATGAATTCTCTCACACACACAGTGATACATCACAGATAGTCTATAATCTCTCTCTCTCACACACAGTGATATATCACAGATAGTCTATGATCTCTCTCATACACACAGTGATATATCACAGATAGTCTATGAACTCTCTCTCACACACACAGTGATATATCACAGATAGTCTCTGATCTCTCACACACACAGTGATATATCACAGATAGTCTATGTTCTCTCACACACACATTGATATATCACAGATAGTCTATGATCTCTCACACACTCAGTGATATATCACAGATAGTCTATGATCTCTCACACACACACTGTGATATATCACAGATAGTCTATGATCTCACACACACACAGTGATATATCACAGATAGTCTATGATCTCTCACACTCACACAGTGATATATCACAGATAGTCTATGATCTCTCTCACACACACAGTGATATATCACAGATAGTCTGTGATCTCTCACACTCACACAGTGATATATCACAGATAGTCTATGATCTCTCTCTCACACACAGTGATATATCACAGATAGTCTATGATCTCACACACACACACAGTGATATATCACAGATAGTCTATGATCTCTCACACTCACACAGTGATATATCACAGATAGTCTATGATCTCTCTCACACTCACACAGTGATATATCACAGATGTTCTATGATCTCTCTCACACACACAGTGATATATCACAGATAGTCTATGATCTCTCACACACACACAGTGATATATCACAGATGGTCTATGATCTCACACACACACAGTGATATATCACAGATAGTCTATGATCTCTCACACTCACACCGTGATATATCACAGTTGTCTATGATCTCTCTCATACACACAGTGATATATCACAGATAGTCTATGATCTCTCACACACACAGTGATATATCACAGATAGTCTGTGATCTCTCACACTCACACAGTGATATATCACAGATAGTCTATGATCTCTCTCTCACACACAGTGATATGTCACAGATAGTCTATGATCTCTCACACACACACAGTGATATATCACAGATAGTCTATGATCTCTCACACTCACACAGTGATATATCACAGATAGTCTATGATCTCTCACACACAAACACAGTGATATATCACAGATAGTCTATGATCTTTCTCACACATACACAGTGATATATCACAGATGGTCTATGATCTTTCTCACACATACACAATGATATATCACAGATGGTCTATGATCTCTCTCACACAAACACAGTCTTATATCACAGATAGTCTATGATCTCTCTCACACAAACACAGTGATATATCACAGATAGTCTATGATCTCTCTCATACACACAGTGATATATCACAGATAGTCTATGATCTCTCTCATACACACAGTGATATATCACAGATAGTCTATGATCTCTCACACTCACACAGTGATATATCACAGATAGTCTATGATCTCTCTCTCACACACAGTGATATATCACAGATAGTCTATGATCTCTCTCACACACACAGTGATATATCACAGATAGTCTATGATCTTTCTCACACATACACAGTGATATATCACAGATGGTCTATGATCTCTCTCACACACACAGTGATATATCACAGATAGTCTATGATCTCTCACACACGAACACAGTGATATATCACAGATAGTCTATGATCTCTCTCACACTCACACAGTGATAAATCACAGATGGTCTATGATCTCTCTCACACACACAGTGATATATCAAAGATAGTCTATGATCTCTCACACACACACAGTGATATATCACAGATAGTCTATGATCTCACACACACACAGTGATATATCACAGATAGTCTATGATCTCTCACACTCACACAGTGATATATCACAGTTGTCTATGATCTCTCTCATACACACATTGATATATCACAGATAGTCTATGATCTCTCACACACACAGTGATATATCACAGATAGTCTGTGATCTCTCACACTCACACAGTGATATATCACAGATAGTCTATGATCTCTCTCTCACACACAGTGATATATCACAGATAGTCTATGATCTCTCACACACACACAGTGATATATCACAGATAGTCTATGATCTCTCACACTCACTCAGTGATATATCACAGATAGTCTATGATCTCTCTCTCACACACACAGTGATATATCACAGATAGTCTATGATCTCTCACACACAAACACAGTGATATATCACAGATAGTCTATGATCTTTCTCACACATACACAGTGATATATCACAGATGGTCTATGATCTTTCTCACACATACACAATGATATTTCACAGATGGTCTATGATCTCTCTCACACAAACACAGTCTTATATCACAGATAGTCTATGATCTCTCTCACACAAACACAGTGATATATCACAGATAGTCTATGATCTTTCTAACACATACACAGTGATATATCACAGATGGTCTATGATCTCTCTCACACACACACTGATATATCACAGATTCTCTATGATCTCTCTCTCACACACACACAGTGATATATCACAGATAGTCTATGATCTCTCTCATACATACAGTGATATATCACAGATAGTCTATAATCTCACTCACACACACAGTGATATATCACAGATAGTCTATGAACTCTCTCACACACACAGTGATACATCACAGATAGTCTATAATCTGTCTCTCTCACACACAGTGATATATCACAGATAGTCTATGATCTCTCTCATACACACAGTGATATATCACAGATAGTCTATGAACTCTCTCTCACACACACAGTGATATATCACAGATAGTCTCTGATCTCTCACACACACAGTGATATATCACCGATAGTCTATGATCTCTCACACACACAGTGATATATCACACATAGTCTATGATCTCTCACACACACAGTGATATATCACATATAGTCTATGATCTCTCACACACACACAGTGATATATCACAGATAGTCTATGATCTCACACACACACAGTGATATATCACAGATAGTCTATGATCTCTCACACTCACACAGTGATATATCACAGATAGTCTATGATCTCTCTCACACACACAGTGATATATCACAGATAGTCTGTGATCTCTCACACTCACACAGTGATATATCACAGATAGTCTATGATCTCTCTCTCACACACAGTGATATATCACAGATCGTCTATGATCTCTCACACACGCACAGTTATATATCACAGATAGTCTATGATCTCTCACACACAAACACAGTGATATATCACAGATAGTCTATGATCTCTCTCACACACACAGTGATACATCACAGATAGTCTATAATCTCTCTCACACACACAGTGATATATCACAGATAGTCTATGAATTCTCTCACACACACAGTGATACATCACAGATAGTCTATAATCTCTCTCTCTCACACACAGTGATATATCACAGATAGTCTATGATCTCTCTCATACACACAGTGATATATCACAGATAGTCTATGAACTCTCTCTCACACACACAGTGATATATCACAGATAGTCTCTGATCTCTCACACACACAGTGATATATCACAGATAGTCTATGATCTCTCACACACACAGTGATATATCACAGATAGTCTATGATCTCTCACACACACAGTGATATATCACAGATAGTCTATGATCTCTCACACACACACTGTGATATATCACAGATAGTCTATGATCTCACACACACACAGTGATATATCACAGATAGTCTATGATCTCTCACACTCACACAGTGATATATCACAGATAGTCTATGATCTCTCTCACACACACAGTGATATATCACAGATAGTCTGTGATCTCTCACACTCACACAGTGATATATCACAGATAGTCTATGATCTCTCTCACACACAGTGATATATCACAGATAGTCTATGATCTCTCACACACACACAGTGATATATCACAGATAGTCTATGATCTCTCACACTCACACAGTGATATCTCACAGATAGTCTATGATCTCTCTCACACTCACACAGTGATATATCACAGATGTTCTATGATCTCTCTCACACACACAGTGATATATCACAGATAGTCTATGATCTCTCACACACACACAGTGATATATCACAGATGGTCTATGATCTCACACACACACAGTGATATATCACAGATAGTCTATGATCTCTCACACTCACACCGTGATATATCACAGTTGTCTATGATCTCTCTCATACACACAGTGATATATCACAGATAGTCTATGATCTCTCACACACACAGTGATATATCGCAGATAGTCTGTGATCTCTCACACTCACACAGTGATATATCACAGATAGTCTATGATCTCTCTCTCACACACAGTGATATATCACAGATAGTCTATGATCTCTCACACACACACAGTGATATATCACAGATAGTCTATGATCTCTCACACTCACACAGTGATATATCACAGATAGTCTATGATCTCTCACACACAAACACAGTGATATATCACAGATAGTCTATGATCTTTCTCACACATACACAGTGATATATCACAGATGGTCTATGATCTTTCTCACACATACACAATGATATATCACAGATGGTCTATGATCTCTCTCACACAAACACAGTCTTATATCACAGATAGTCTATGATCTCTCTCACACAAACACAGTGATATATCACAGATAGTCTATGATCTCTCTCATACACACAGTGATATATCACAGATAGTCTATGATCTCTCTCATACACACAGTGATATATCACAGATAGTCTATGATCTCTCACACTCACACAGTGATATATCACAGATAGTCTATGATCTCTCTCTCACACACAGTGATATATCACAGATAGTCTATGATCTCTCTCACACACACAGTGATATATCACAGATAGTCTATGATCTTTCTCACACATACACAGTGATATATCACAGATGGTCTATGATCTCTCTCACACACACAGTGATATATCACAGATAGTCTATGATCTCTCACACACGAACACAGTGATATATCACAGATAGTCTATGATCTCTCTCACACACACAGTGATACATCACAGATAGTCTATAATCTCTCTCACACACACAGTGATATATCACAGATAGTCTATGAACTCCCTCACACACACAGTGATACATCACAGATAGTCTATAATCTCTCTCTCTCACACACAGTGATATATCACAGATAGTCTATGATCTCTCTCATACACACAGTGATATATCACAGATAGTCTATGAACTCTCTTTCACACACACAGTGATATATCACAGATAGTCTCTGATCTCTCACACACACAGTGATATATCACAGATAGTCTATGATCTCTCACACACACAGTGATATATCACAGATAGTCTATGATCTCTCACACACACAGTGATATATCACAGATAGTCTATGATCTCTCACACACACAGTGATATATCACAGATAGTCTATGATCTCTCACACACACAGTGATATATCACAGATAGTCTATGATCTCTCTCACACACACACAGTGATATATCACAGATCGTCTATGATCTCACACATAGACAGTGATATATCACAGATAGTCTATGATCTCTCACACTCATACAGTGATATATCACAGATAGTCTGTGATCTCTCACACTCACACAGTGATATATCACAGATAGTCTATGATCTCTCTCACACTCACAGTGATATATCACAGATAGTCTGTGATCTCTCACACTCACACAGTGATATATCACAGATAGTCTATGATCTCTCTCACACACACAGTGATATATCACAGATAGTCTATGATCTCTCTCTCTCACACACAGTGATATATCACAGATAGTCTATGATCTCTCTCACACTCACAGTGTTATATCACAGATAGTCTATGATCTCTCTCTCTCACACACAGTGATATATCACAGATAGTCTATGATCTCTCACACACACACAGTGATATATCACAGATAGTCTATGATCTTTCACACACACACAGTGATATATCACAGATAGTCTATGATCTCACACACAGACAGTGATATATCACAGATAGTCTATGATCTCTCACACTCATACAGTGATATATCACAGATAGTCTATGATCTCTCACACTCACACAGTGATATATCACAGATAGTCTATGATCTCTCTCACACACACAGTGATATATCACAGATAGTCTGTGATCTCTCACACTCATGCAGTGATATATCACAGATAGTCTATGATCTCTCTCACACACACAGTGATATATCACAGATAGTCTATGATCTCTCACACACACACAGTGATATATCACAGATAGTCTATGATCTCTCACACTCACACAGTGATATATCACAGATAGTCTATGATCTCTCTCTCACACACAGTGATATATCACAGATAGTCTATGATCTCTCACACACAGACAGTGATATATCACAGATGGTCTATGATCTCTCTCACACACACAGTGATATATCACAGATAGTCTCTGATCTCTCACACACACACAGTGATATATCACAGATAGTCTATGATCTCTCACACTCACACTGTGATATATCACAGATAGTCTATGATCTCTCTCACACTCACACAGTGATATATCACAGATGGTCTATGATCTCTCTCACACACACAGTGATATATCACAGATAGTCTATGATCTCTCACACACACACAGTGATATATCACAGATAGTCTATGATCTCACACACACACAGTGATATATCACAGATAGTCTATGATCTCTCACACTCACACAGTGATATATCACAGTTGTCTATGATCTCTCTCATACACACAGTGATATATCACAGATAGTCTGTGATCTCTCACACTCACACAGTGATATATCACAGATAGTCTATGATCTCTCTCTCACACACAGTGATATATCACAGATAGTCTATGATCTCTCACACACACACACAGTGATATGTCACAGATAGTCTATGATCTCTCACACTCACACAGTGATATATCACAGATAGTCTATGATCTCTCTCTCACACACACAGTGATATATCACAGATAGTCTATGATCTCTCACACACAAACACAGTGATATATCACAGATAGTCTATGATCTTTCTCACACATACACAGTGATATATCACAGATGGTCTATGATCTTTCTCACACATACACAATGATATATCACAGATGGTCTATGATCTCTCTCACACAAACACAGTCTTATATCACAGATAGTCTATGATCTCTCTCACACAAACACAGTGATATATCACAGATAGTCTATGATCTTTCTCACACATACACAGTGATATATCACAGATAGTCTATGATCTCTCTCACACACACAGTGATATATCACAGATTCTCTATGATCTCTCTCTCACACACACACATTGATATATCACAGATAGTCTATGATCTCTCTCACACACACAGTGATATATCACAGATAGTCTATGATCTCTCTCATACACACAGTGATATGTCACAGATAGTCTATGATCTCTCTCATACACACAGTGATATATCACAGATACTCTATGATCTCTCTCTCTCTCTCACACACTGTGATATATCACAGATAGTCTATGATCTCTCTCTCACACACACAGTGATATATCACAGATAGTCTATGATCTCTATCTCACACACACAGTGATATATCACAGATAGTCTATGATCTCTCTCTCACACACACAGTGATATATCACAGATAGTCTATGATCTCTCTCACACACAGTGATATATCACAGATAGTCTATGATCTCTCTCATACACACAGTGATGTATCACAGATACTCTATGATCTCTCTCTCTCACACACAGTGATATATCACAGATAGTCTATGATCTCTCACACTCACACCGTGATATATCACAGAAAGTCTATGATCTCTCACACACACGCAGTGATATATCACAGATAGTCTATGATCTCTCTCATACACACAGTGATATATCACAGATAGTCTATGATCTCTCTCACACACACAGTGATATATCACAGATAGTCTATGATCTCTCTCACACACACAGTGATATATCACAGATAGTCTATGATCTCTCACACTCACACAGTGATATATCACAGATAGTCTATAATCTCTCACACACACACAGTGATATATCACAGATAGTCTATGATCTCTCTCACACAGACACAGTGATATATCACAGATAGTCTATGATCTCTCTCACACACAGTGATATATCACAGATAGTCTATGATCTCTCTCACACACACAGTGATATATCACAGATAGTCTATGATCTCTCTCACACACACACAGTGATATATCACAGATAGTCTATGATCTCTCTCACACACACAGTGATATATCACAGATAGTCTGTGATCTCTCACACACACAGTGATATATCACAGATAGTCTATGATCTCTCACACACACAGTGATATATCACAGAAAGTCTATGATCTCTCTCACACACACAGTGATATATCACAGATAGTCTATGATCTCTCTCTCACACACAGGTTTATATCACAGATAGTCTATGATCTCTCTCTCACACACAGTGATATATCACAGATAGTCTATGATCTCTCACACACACAGTGATATATCACAGATACTCTATGAACTCTCTCACACACACACAGTGATATATCACAGATAGTCTATGATCTCTCACACACACAGAGATATATCACAGATAGTCTATGATCTCTCACACACACAGTGATATATCACAGATAGTCTATGATCTCTCTCACACACAGTGATATATCACTGATAGTCTATGATCTCTCTCACACACAGTGATATATCACAGATAGTCTATGATCTCTCACACACACAGTGATATATCACAGATATTCTATGATCTCTCTCTCACACACAGTTTTATATCACAGATAGTCTATGATCTCTCTCTCACACACAGTTTTATATCACAGATAGTCTATGATCTCTCTCACACACACAGTGATATATCACAGATAGTCTATGATCTCTCTCACACACACAGTGATATATCACAGATAGTCTATGATCTCTCACACACACACAGTGATATATCACAGATACTCTATGATCTCTCACACACACAGTGATATATCACAGATAGTCTATGATCTCTCTCACACACACAGTGATATGTCACAGATATTCTATGATCTCTCTCACACACACAGTGATATGTCACAGATATTCTATGATCTCTCTCACACACACAGTGATATATCACAGATAGTCTTTGATCTCTCTCTCGCACACACAGTGATATATCACAGATAGTCTATGATCTCTCACACTTACAGTGATATATCACAGATAGTCTTTGATCTCTCTCTCACACACACAGTGATATATCACAGATAGTCTATGATCTCTCACACACACAGTGATATATCACAGATAGTCTATGATCTCTCTCACACACAGTGATATATCACAGATAGTCTATGATCTCTCTCACACCTTTTGTGATGTATCACAGATAGTCTATGATCTCTCTCTCCACCGATGCTGCCAGACCTGCTGAGTTTTTCCAGGTAATTCTCTTTTTGTTTTGGATTTCCAGCATCTGCAGGTTTTTGTTTTTATCTCTGAGAGATTGTAGGAGACTGTCGATGATACATCAGTGTGTGTGAGAGATTGTAGGATATTGTCCATGATACTTCAGTGTGTGTGAGAGATTGTAGGAGACCGTCGATGATACAACAGTGTGTGTGAGAGATTGTAGGATATTGTCCATGATACTTCAGTGTGTGTGAGAGATTGTAGGAGACCGTCGATGATACATCAGTGTGTGTGAGAGATTATAGGAGACTGTCGATGATACAACAGTGTGTGTGAGAGATTGTAGGATATTGTCCATGATACTTCAGTGTGTGTGAGAGATTGTAGGAGACTGTCGATGATACATCAGTGTGTGTGAGAGATTGTAGGAGACTGTCGATGATACATCAATATGTGTGAGAGATTGTAGGAGACTGTCGATGATACATCAGTGTGTGTGAGAGATTGTAGGAGACTGTCGATGATACATCAGTGTATGTGAGAGATTGTAGGAGACTGTCGATGATACATCAATGTGTGTGAGAGATTGTAGGAGACTGTCGATGATATATCAGTGTGTGTGAGAGATTGTAGGAGACTGTCGATGATACATCAGTGTATGTGAGAGATTGTAGGAGACTGTCGATGATATATCAGTGTGTGTGAGAGATTGTAGGAGACTGTCGATGATACATCAGTGTATGTGAGAGATTGTGGGAGACCGTCGATGATACATCAGTGTATGTGAGAGATTGTAGGAGACTGTCGATGATACATCAGTGTGTGTGAGAGATTGTAGGAGACTGTCGATGATACATCAGTGTATGTGAGAGATTGTAGGAGACTGTCGATGATACATCAGTGTATGTGAGAGATTGTAGGAGACTGTCGATGATACATCAGTGTATGTGAGAGATTGTAGGAGACTGTCGATGATACATCAGTGTGTGTGAGAGATTGTAGGAGACTGTCGATGATACATCAGTGTATGTGAGAGATTGTAGGAGACTGTCGATGATACATCAGTGTGTGTGAGAGATTGTAGGAGACTGTCGATGATGCATCAGTGTGTGTGAGAGATTGTAGGAGACTGTCGATGATACATCAGTGTATGTGAGAGATTGTAGGAGACTGTGGATGATACATCAGTGTATGTGAGAGATTGTAGGAGACTGTCGATGATACATCAATGTGTGTGAGAGATTGTAGGAGACTGTCGATGATACATCAATGTGTGTGAGAGATTGTAGGAGACTGTCGATGATACATCAGTTTTTAGTGACCATGATTCTGCTGTAATGCAGCACTCTGCTTGGTCAATATGAAGCAATTCTGAGGGGGCATTCAGAATGTACCTCAGCCAAACCTGTTCTCCAGATGTTTCGTGACTGTAATCTGTAGATCTCAGTTGGTCTCACTAGTTACAGGTAGTGTCTGTGGGCAGCTGGAAGAAATGGATGGAACTGGGGACTTCATTCCCAAATCCAAGTTTTTCACCATCTCCAAACGCTCTGAATTGCGTCTCGCCTGAAGGAACGCTGCCTGTGTGACAGTCTTTTCCAACTCTTGTCACCTGCACCGCTGTCTATTTGAGCTGTGTTGTGTTGAGCGTTTTTTTACCATCTTCGTCTTGTTTTCTCTCTCTCCACAGATTCGCCAGCACTGGGCCGGTGGAATCTTGTGTCCCAAATCGATCGCACACATCGGAATGCTGGGAAAGGCTAAAGCAAAGGAACTGGCAACAAAACCTGGCTAAATTGTGTGTGTTTGTGTGTGTAGGTGGGGTGGGAGGGGGTTAATTAAAGAATGAAATACCCATTCCTTGCTGTGCTGAGTCTTTTTCTCTCTCTCTCTCTCTCTCTCCCCTTCTGTTTTGCACAGAGACCTTCTCCTTCAGGTTAAAGTATACAAACTGATCCAAACTCAGGATTGTCCAGCAGTCACTTAGTCAAAGGCAACTATAAATACAAACAAAGAGAAGCTAATTCAAGTCCTGGTTTCTGTGGGTTTCTATCAGAACTGAAAAAGGAATTTTGATGTGGAATTCAAGGCTTGAGTTTAATTTAATTTTGTCACCTTTTGAGACAGTGAAAAGACAACTTGAAGCTTATGTATTGAATATACAGGGGCTGGACCAGAATCACGCAAGATGGTGTGTGGAACGTGCAGGTCTGGGCTAGAATCGGGAGGCAATGGTATTGTGGTGTTGTCACTGGACTAGTATTCCACAGTCCCAGGGTAATGTTCTGGGGACCTGGGTTCAAGTCCCACCATAGGACATGGTGCAATTTGAATTCAATAAAAAAAAGCCCTGGAGTAGATGGTGACCATGAAACTATTGTTGATTGTTGTTAAAACCCATCTGCTTCACTGGAATCTGCCCTCCTTACCCGGTCTGGCCAACATGTGACTCCAGACCTACAGGAATGTGGTTGACTCTTAAATGCCCTCTGAACAAGGGATGGGCATATCCAGTGACACCCACATCCCATAACTGAATAAAAAAAACATACAAGATTGTGCGTTGAATATACAGGGCTGGTCTATAATTACACTACCTTTACTTAAGGCTATCTTTACTTAAAGTAGATAAGGCACCAGGACCAGAAACAGAGAGCAGTGATAAATTGTTTTTCAGATTGGAGGAAGGTTTGTAGCGGAGTTCCTCAGGGGTCAGTGTTGGGACCCTTGCTCTTCCTGATATATATTTATGACCTAGACTGGTGGGCAAGGCATCGTTTCCAAATTTGCAGATGATATGAAGATTGGAAATGTTGTCAACTGAGATGGGGACATAGACATGTTGCTGGATCGGGCAGACAAGTGGCAGATGAAGTTCAATGCAGAGAATTAGTTTTGGCAGGAAAGATGTGGTGAGACACTATAAAATAAAGGGAGAGCCTCTAAAGGAGGAACAGAGGGACCTCAGTGTTCATGTACATAGGTCATTGAAGGTGGCAGGACATGTTGAGAGAGCAGTTAATAAAGCATATAGTACCTTAGTTATGCTTTATTAATAGAAGCATTGAGTACAAGAGGAAGGAGGTCATGTTAACTTGTGTAAGACACTAGTTAGACCTCATCTGGAGTACTGTGTCCAGTTCCGGGTGCCATACTTGAGGAAGGATGTGAAGGCATTGGAGAGAGTACAGAGGAGATTCACAGGAATGATTCCCAGGATGAAGAACTGTGGCTATGAGGATAGATTGGAGAGGTTGGGACTGTTTTCCTTGGAGAAAAGAAGGCTGAGAGGAGACTTGATAGAGGTATTCAAGATCCTGAGGGGTATGGACTGGGTAAATAGTGAGAAACTGTTCCCACTCAAGAGAACATCAAGAACTAGAGAGCACAGATTCAAAATAATTGGCAAAAGGAGTAAATGTGATGTGAGGAAAGGTTTTATTCACCCAGAGGGTGGTTGGAGTCTGAAAGAAACTTCCTGAAAGGGTGGTGGAGGCAGGTTTGATCAAGGTATTGAAAAGGGAGTTGGATTGCTACCTGAAAAGAGAGAATGTGCAAGGTTACAGGGATAAGGCAGGGGAGTGGGACTAGGAATGCTCTTTCAGAGGGCCAGTGCAGATTCGATGGGCTGAATGGCCTCCTTCTGCACTGTAAAGATACTGTGACTGGGCAGAACCTTCTGCTCGGTGTGTGGGAGTGAGCTCTGCACACCGATGTGTAAAGTGACGTGAGGTGATATCGGGTGTGCGTCTCAATGTCACCGTGCGTCACTCTGATATTCAGACTCTGGTGTGCGCCCACCGAACTGTCAAAGGCCTATTAAGGCCATTAAAAAACTAATTAAAGTAATTGTGGTGCTGCCTGTCCAACCTTAAGGTTCTCGGCAGGTGAAGGGCCCAGGCAGCCTAATCCACGGGCGGGATGAGTTTCACAAAGGGTTTATTCATTCAATAACACTTCTAATGAAAATTGATAAACATGGCCCATGTCACATGAGGGGACATGTCTGAATAACTGTATTTTTGTATTTTTTCCATGTTTATAACTGAGCGTAACCTCTCTAAGGCAGCTGCTCCATGCCTCAGGGAGGTTAGACCTCGATTCTCCCTCCTCCCTCAGCCCGCACAGGGAGCACTCAGCGTTCTGAGTGCGCCTCACGCTGGCCCGCCCACGTCAAATGGTGGCGCAGAGCCGATTGCGGGCAGTGATCGGTTCCACTCTCACTCCCAACAGGCAGCAAACACTCCCCGCTGTGTACTGAAAAGGCAGGGAGTGGGTATAGTCACGCTCCAATATTGTTTATTGAATAAACTGGCTTATCATCACACTATAACATGCTGTATGGAATAAACCGAGTTATAATATCAGTACAATATTATGTATCGATTAAACTATTAGAATCATAGCATAATATTGTGTATTGAATAAATTGGGTTATTTTCTTGGTTATAATTAACCTATAATATCCTACGTTGAATAAACTGGGTTATAATCACAGTAAAATATTGTGTATTGAGTAAAATGGATTATAATCACACTATAATGTGTATTGAATAAACTGGGGTCTATAACAACTAGGAGCAGGAGTAGGTAATTCAGCCCCTTGAGCCTGCCCCGCCATTCATTATGATTATGGCTGATCTCATTTCAGCCTCAACTCAATTAGATTTCCTCTCATCCTCCCAAACTCTAGCGAGTATAGGCCTAAACTGCTCAATCTCTCCTCATAAGACAAGCCCCACATCTCTGGAATCAATCTAGTGAACCTCCTCTGAACCGCCTCCAGTGCAACTACATCCTTCCTCAAGTAAGGGGACCAAAACTGTGCACAGTACTCCAGATGCGGTCTCACCAATGCCTTGTACAGTTGCAACAACACTTCCCTATTTTTATACTTTATTCCTTTAGCAATAAATGCCAAAATTCCATTTGCCTTCCTTCTTATCGGCTGTACCTGCATACTAGCTTTCAGCGATTCATGCACCAGGACACCCAGATCCCTCTGCACTGAAGCATTCTGAAGTTTCTCTCCATTTAAATAAGTTGCCTTTTTATTCTTCCAACCAAAATGGATAACCTCACACTTATCCACGTTAAACTCCATCTGCCAAATTTTGGCCTATTCATCTAACCTGTCCATATCCATTTGTAGATTTCTTATTCCTTCATTGCAACTTACTTTCTACCTATTCTGGTGTCATCTGCAAATTTAGCTACAGTACCTTCTATCCCTGAATCCAAGTCATTAATATAGATTGTAAATAGTTGGGGCCCAAGGACCGAACCCTGTGGCACCCCACTAGTTACAGCTTGTCATCCAAAGACGACCCATTTATCCTGACTCTCTGCTTTCTGTTGGTTAGCCAATCCTCTATCCAAGCTAATATATTACCCCTAACTCTGTGTGATCTTATCTTGTGTATTAATCTTTTGTGTGGCACCTTATCAAAGGCCTTCCGGAAGTCCAGATATACTACATCTACAGGATCCCCATTATCCACTTTGCTCGTCACATCTTCAAAGAACTCTAGCAAATTAGTCAAACACAATTTACTCTTCATAGAACCATGCTGACTCTGATGGGTTGCATTTTGACTTTCCAAATGCCCCATTACTACTTCCTTAATAATGGATTCCAACAATTTCCCAAAGACAGACGTTAAACTAACTGGTCTATAGTTTCCTACTTTCTGCCTCCCCCACTTTTTGAATAAGGGTGTTATATTACCATTTTTCCAATCCACTGGAACCTTTCCAGAATCCAGGGAATTTTGGAATATTATAGCAAATGCACCCACTATCTCCGCTGCCACTTCCTTTAAGACCCTGGGATGTAGCCATCAGGTCCTGGGAGCTAGTCACCCTTTAATCCCAATAGTTGCTCAGTACTTCTTCTCTAGTGATGGTGATTGTTCTAAGTTCCTCCTTCTCTATACCCTCTGCACTACCTGTTACTATTGAGGTGGTACTAGTGTCCTCCACTGTAAAAACTGAGGCAAAATGTTGATGAAGTGTCACTGCCATTTCTGCATTCCCCACTATTAACTCCCCAGTCTCATCCTCCAAGGGACCAACATTCTCCTTAGCTACTCTTTCCTTTTATATGCTTGTAGAAGCTTTTGCTATGAGTTTTT
Organism: Isurus oxyrinchus; assembly: GCA_026770705.1. Taxonomy (NCBI): domain Eukaryota; kingdom Metazoa; phylum Chordata; class Chondrichthyes; order Lamniformes; family Lamnidae; genus Isurus; species Isurus oxyrinchus. The sequence continues at coordinate 282,722 of JANJGN010000486.1, forward strand.
ACATTTTGCACTGGTTTTCTTTCATAATTTACCTTTGCTCTTTTAATTATTTTTTTAGTAACCCTTTGTTGATCTTTAAAAGTTTCCCAATCTTCCAGCCTGCCTTTGCAATTAGGCATGCCTTAGTTTTTGCCTTTAAGTTATCTTTAACTTCCTTGCTTAGCCATGGATGCTTTTTCCCCCCTCTTATCATCTTTCTTCCTCTTTGGAGTATATTTTACTTGGGAAGAATTGAATATCTCCTTAAATATCTGTCACTGTTCATCAACTGTCCGACCTTGTAGTCTTCCTGCCCAGTCCACTCGGGCCAAATCTGCCCTCATCCCTATGTAGTTACCTTTGTTTAATTCCAGAACACTAGTGTGGGACTCACATTTCTCACTCTCAAACTGAACGTGAAATTCCATCATGTTATGATCACTCTTTACTATGAGATCATTAATTAATCCCATCTCATTACACAAAACCAAATCCAGAATTGCCTGCTCCCTGGTTGGTTCCACTACATATTGCTCCAAGAAACAATCTCTAATCCGCTCTATGAACTCTCCCTCAAAGCTACCCTTGCCAATTTGATTAGTTCAGTCTATGTGCATGATTATTGCTGTGCCTTTCTTACATGCTCCCAGTATTACCTGGTTTATACTGTGCCCTACTGCTGAACTACTGTTTGGGGACCTATAGATTACTCCCACCAGGGACTTCTTTCCTTTGCTATTTCTTATTTTTACCCAGACTGACTCTACGACTTGCTCTCCAGTGCCTATATCATTCCTCACTATAGCACTGATCTCTTCCTTTACTAACAAAGCTACACCACCTTCATTTCCTTCCTGCCTATCCTTCCGAAACACTGAGTACCCTTGGATAGTCCACTCCCAAGCCTGTTCTCCCTGTAACCACGTCTCAGTAATCACCACCAAATCACAACTATTTATCTCTATTTGCACTGTTAACTCAGTAGTTTTATTCCGAATCCCACACGCATTCAGATACAAAGACTTTAAGTTTGTCCTATTGTCAATTTTCCCCACTCCTATATGACTCTTTGGTGCAATATGGTGCTCACACACTCTGTCCCTTCCTTTCACTTTTTGGTAACAATCAGCCTCGTCACTAACCTGCGCTCTTACCTCTCCTTAAACTCTGATTTTTTTATATTTCCATGCAACTGAACCCTCCCCCTTACTGTTTAGTTTAAATCCCTATCTACCAGCCTAGTTATGTGATTCGCCAGGACACTGGTCCCAGCCTGATTCAAGTGGAGCCTGTCCAAACAGAATAGCTCCCTCTTTCCCCAGTACTGGTGCCAATGTCCCATGAATTCAAACCCATTTCTCCCACACCAATCTTTGAGCCATGCATTTACCACTTTAATCTTGGTATAATCACACTTTAATATTGCGTATTGAATAAACTGGGTTATAATCACACTGTAATGTTGTGCATGGACTAAACTGGGTTATAATCACAGTAAAATATTCTGTATTGAATAAACTGAGTTATAATCAGACTGTAATGTTATGTATGGACTAAACTGGGTTATAATCACAGTAAAATATTCTGTATTGAGTAAACTGGGTTATAATCACACAGTAATGTTGTGTATTGAATAAACTAGGTAATAATCACACTATAATATTATGTATTGTAAAAACTGGGTTATAATCACACTATAACATTGTGTATTGAATAAACTAGGTTATAATTGCACTATATATATATTGTGTTTTGAGTAGACTGTTATAATCGCAGTACAATATTGGGTGGGGTTTTCCCAGATTTGCACCAGCGTCTGTGACCAGTGATGCTGGGCACCAGCTCCTGAAGGGCTGAGGGGGCTGAAGGTGGACACAGCATCAGATATGTCTAAAGATTGATAGCTGCGTCTCTGAGATGGCCCTGATCATGGAGCATGAGCGAGCTGCCCTAGGCCAGACAGGAGTCAGACATTCTCAGAGGCCGTGTGACAGTCGATGGGGTGTCCCCACTGCATGTTGTCATCACCCTCCTGCGATCGAGCTACTATATTGCAGGGCTCCACCGGACCGGGCCAGGCACCGGAACCGCATCTTCAGCATCCCGATGGTCTGCTGCACCAAGTTGCTGCAGCATGAGCCTCATTATAGTATCACTCTGCTGCAGCCTGAGGCCACCGCACGGGTGTCATCAGCCACATTATCCCCAAGGAGCCAACCCTGCAGCCTCTGTGGACCCTGGAAGGCTGCAGGGATCTGTGAGCAACTCAGGGTGTAGGCATCGTGCACACTCCCTGGAAACCGTGTGCACCACCTGCAGGATGTGTTTCTGGTGGTTGGATACCAGCTGCACGTTCAGTGAATGGAAGCCCTTGTGGTTGATGAAATTCACTGAGTGTAGCGATGGAGACCAGAGCACCACATGAGTGCAGGCAATCGCACTCTGGGAATCCCATGATCAGGGTGAATCCAATGGCCCTTGTATCCTGGCTGTCCCGGTCTCGGGCGAATTGCACAAAGTTGTTGCCATGGAGAAGATGGTGTCCGTGACCTCATGGGTGCATTTGTGGGTGGCGGATTGTGAAATCCCACAGAGGTTGCCTGTGGAGCCCTAGAAGGAGCCACTGGCATAGAAATTGAGCGCCATGGTCAATTTCACAGCTACTGGCACTGAATGCCCACCATGTCCCCTTGGCACCAAGTCCTGCAGTAAGGGGCAGATGTGAACCGCCTGGTCCCTAGACATGCACAGTCATCGGCAACACTGGTTCTCAGCCACCTGTAGGAATGGCAGACGGTGTCTATAGACTCTGGGTGTCGCTAGGCACTGACCAGACACGGCTCACTGTCACTCCTGGGCAGAGTGTGTGGGAGCTCCTGCTGCCCCTTCTTCCTAAGGCTGCTGCTGCTGCCTTTGCATGACCAGGAATCTCAGTCACTCTCTCCTCTGTATTCTACAGTCTCTGTAGGCCACCAGACATACAGCTAGGTGACCAGGATCCATGATCCTGACATGGTCCTCCTGCGGCATGAAAGAGAGAGAGACGTGGTTATCATGGGTTCACTTCACACCTTTCCTGGCCCTGTGTGACCAGCCCTTAATGCTTCCCGGACAGCGCTGGTCACCTCTCGGACGGCCGGAGGTGATTGCGCTGCGTGGCTGGCCTGTCAACCTGTGACATGGGAGGACACTGGTCCAAACCGGGATGCTGAGATTGGAAGGGGCTGTGAGCACCTCCAGCAGTGACTGCTCCATGGCCAGTGTTGGGGAATGCAGTCCAACTGCTCCACGGTCCAATAAAGTGGTGGTGGACTGGCAGTCTGTGCCGGTGGGGTAGGGGGGCGCTGGGTGCAAGGGGAGGGGGTAAGGTACAGAGAGCTTGGCGGCACTTTGGTGCCTCCATGTTGCTTGCGAGGGGGGGCTGACTAGGAGCCCGACCCCAATCATATCCCTGTGGCTGCGCCTGATCTGTCTCAGTTGCAGAGGCCTGGTCAGTTTATACAGGTGTCCCGAATGCGTGGCCACTTCCCTCACTTACCATTACCCCCACCTTGATTGCCTGTGCGAGGGATGCAGCAAGAAGCTGCTGCTCACTCACCTCGTTCCCCCCAAAGTGAAGGCTGCCAAGTACATGTTGCCTGTGTGCCGTTGTGAAACACGTTGACATGCTTTCCCGCTGTGAAGGGCTGAGTGGAAGATCACTCCCAGCCTTCTCACCATCGTGAAGTGGGTCCCATCATATTTACTGTGCTCGCCACCTGTCACACCCATCGCCAGTGTCTCGGAGAATTCCACCCTGTATCACATTGTATACTGATTGAAGTGGGTTATAAACACTGTATAATATTGTATATTGATTGAAGTGGGTTATAAACACTGTATAATATTGTATATTGATTGAAGTGGGTTATAAACACTGTATAATATTGTGTATTGATTGAATTGGCTTATAATCATTGTATAATATTGTATATTACTGTATAATTTTGTATATCACTGTAGAATATTTTATATTACTGTATAATTTTGTATATCACTGTAGAATATTGTATATTACTGTATAATTTTGTATATCATTTTATATTACTGTATAATTTTGTATATCACTGTAGAATATTGTATGTCTCTTGTGTTGAAACAGCAGTTGGTAAAGCTGAGTTATTTAAAAATCCCAGAAAGATTTTTTCAGTGGTATATTTGAGAGACAGCTGTAAATCCAGGAATTGGGCCACCAGTTCTCGAGAGGATTTTAATATCAAATTATCAAATTACATAAGACATTTATTAAGTTACATAAATTAAACATATACACATGGCTACAAATTACCACCCTCACAACTTTTAACAAATCCCCAAACTAATCTTCATTCCGGCAACAGTAACCCATAGACTTGACGCAGACACCAGAAAAGCATTTTCACCTCACAGGTTCAGAATGAGGTTTCTTTCACATTGGTTCCTGTGCAGACACAGTGACCGGCTCACAGGCTTTGATATTACAGGGTCTCTGTCTCTGTCCTGCACATACAGAACTGCTGACGTTATACCCGGCACATCTCGTTGAATGTGAATTCTCATTGGATCACCAGCCCCTTTAACCTCCACCACTCTAACAATAAAACCCCTTTCACAGCACCAATTTTACTAGTAATATTAACATTGCTTGATCTCTGCTAGCTAGGTGCTGGATTTCACTCCCCTTCTTAAATGCTCCCTATTCAACCAAATGCAAACGTACCTCTATTTCTCTGGTTACATTTCAGAACTACTACATATCAAAGCACCCAGACTAGCTGGCTTTAATCCAATTAAGACACACCTAAGGACTAAGAGCGGGATTTTCCACACCCGCCCACTGTTGTGATCTTCCGCTCCCGCCACAAGTCAATGGACTTCTGTCAATGGACACTGTATATCACTGTATAATAGTATATCACTGTATATCACTGTGTAACACTGTATATCACTGTGTAACACTGTGTAACACTGTATATCACTGTATAACACTGTATATCACTGTGTAACACTGTATATCACTGTATAACACTGTATATCACTGTGTAACACTGTGTAACACTGTATAACACTGTATAACACTGTGTAACACTGTATAGCATTGTATAACACTGTATATCACTGTATAACACTGTATATCACTATATAACACTGTATATCACTGTGTAACACTGTATATCACTGTATATCACTGTATAACACTGTATAACATTGTATAACACTGTATATCACTGTATAACACTGTATATCACTGTGTAACACTGTATATCACTGTATATCACTGTATAACACTGTGTAACACTGTATATCACTGTATAACACGGTATATCACTGTATATCACTGTGTAACACTGTATAACACTGTGTAACACTGTGTAACACCGTATATCACTGTATATCACTGTATAACACTGTTTAACACTGTATAACACTGTATATCACTGTATAACACTGTATATCACTGTATAACACTGTATAACACTGTATATCACTGTGTAACACTGTATAACACTGTATAACACTGTGTAACACTGTATAACACTGTGTAACACTGTATAACACTGTATAACACTGTGTAACACTGTATAACACTGTGTAACACTGTATATCACTGTATAACACTGTGTAACACTGTATAACACTGTATAACACTGTGTAACACTGTATAACACTGTGTAACACTGTATAACACTGTATATCACTGTATAACACTGTGTAACACTGTATATCACTGTATAACACTGTATATCAGTGTAACACTGTGTAACACTGTATAACACTGTATATCACTGTATAACACTGTATAACACTGTATATCACTGTGTAACACTGTATAACACTGTATAACACTGTATAACACTGTGTAACACTGTATAACACTGTGTAACACTGTATAACACTGTATAACACGGTGTAACACTGTATAACACTGTGTAACACTGTATATCACTGTATAACACTGTGTAACACTGTATAACACTGTATAACACTGTGTAACACTGTATAACACTGTATATCACTGTATAACACTGTGTAACACTGTATATCACTGTATAACACTGTATATCAGTGTAACACTGTGTAACACTGTATAACACTGTATATCACTGTATAACACTGTGTAACACTGTGTAATACTGTATATCACTGTGTAACACGGTATATCACTGTATAACACTGTGTAACACTGTATATCACTGTGTAACACTGTATATCACTGTGTAACACTGTGTAACACTGTATAACACTGTGTAACACTGTATAACACTGTGTAACACTGTATAACACTGTATAACACTGTGTAACACTGTATAACACTGTATAACACTGCATATCACTGTGTAACACTGTGTAACACTGCATATCACTGTGTAACACTGTGTAACACTGTATAACACTGTGTAACACTGTATAACACTGTGTAACACTGTATAACACTGTATAACACTGTATATCACTGTATAACACTGTGTATCACTGTGTAACACTGTGTAACACTGTATAATACTGTATAACACTGTGTAACACTGTATAACACTGTATAACACTGTATAACACTGTATAACACTGTATAACACTGTGTAACACTGTATAACACTGTATAACACTGTATATCACTGTGTAACACTGTGTAACACTGTGTAACACTGTATAACACTGTGTAACACTGTGTAACACTGTGTAACACTGTGTAACACTGTATAACACTGTGTAACACTGTATAACACTGTGTAACACTGTATAACACTGTATAACACTGTATAACACTGTGTAACACTGTGTAACACTGTATAACACTGCATATCACTGCGTAACACTGTGTAACACTGTATAACACTGTGTAACACTGTATATCACTGTATAACACTGTGTATCACTGTGTAACACTGTATAACACTGTATAACACTGTATATCACTGTGTAACACTGTATATCACTGTATAACACTGTGTAACACTGTATAACACTGTATATCACTGTATATCACTGTATAACACTGTGTAACACTGTATAACACTGTATAACACTGTGTAACACTGTGTAACACTGTATATCACTGTATAACACTGTGTAACACTGTGTAACACTGTATAACACTGTGTAACACTGTGTAACACTGTATAACACTGTGTAACACTGTATAACACTGTATATCACTGTATAACACTGTATAACACTGTGTAACACTGTATAACACTGTATATCACTGTATATCACTGTAACACTGTATAACACTGTGTAACACTGTATAACACTGTGTAACACTGTATATCACTGTATATCACTGTATAACACTGTATAACACTGTATATCACTGTATATCACTGTGTAACACTGTATAACACTGTATAACACTGTGTATCACTGTGTAACACTGTGTAACACTGTATAACACTGTATAACACTGTATATCACTGTATAACACTGTATATCACTGTATAACACTGTATATCACTGTATATCACTGTATAACACTGTATATCACTGTGTAACACTGTGTAACACTGTATAACACTGTATAACACTGTATATCACTGTATATCACTGTATAACACTGTATAACACTGTGTAACACTGTATAACACTGTGTAACACTGTATAACACTGTATAACACTGTATATCACTGTATAACACTGTGTATCACTGTGTAACACTGTGTAACACTGTATAACACTGTATAACACTGTGTAACACTGTATAACACTGTATAACACTGTGTAACACTGTATAACACTGTGTAACACTGTATAACACTGTATAACACTGTGTATCACTGTGTAACACTGTGTAACACTGTATAATACTGTATAACACTGTGTAACACTGTATAACACTGTGTAACACTGTGTAACACTGTATAACACTGTGTAACACTGTATAACACTGTATAACACTGTATATCACTGTGTAACACTGTGTAACACTGTATAATACTGTATAACACTGTGTAACACTGTATAACACTGTGTAACACTGTATAACACTGTATAACACTGCATATCACTGCGTAACACTGCATAACACTGCGTAACACTGTATAACACTGCGTAACACTGTATAACACTGTGTAACACTGTATAACACTGTATAACACTGTATATCACTGTATAACACTGTATAACACTGTATAACACTGTATATCACTGTGTAACACTGTATATCACTGTATAACACTGTATATCACTGTATATCACTGTATAACACTGTATATCACTGTGTAACACTGTATAACACTGTATAACACTGTGTAACACTGTATAACACTGTGTAACACTGTGTAACACTGTATAACACTGTATATCACTGTATATCACTGTATAACACTGTATATCACTGTATAACACTGTATAACACTGTGTAACACTGTATAACACTGTATATCACTGTATAACACTGTATATCACTGTATAACACTGTGTAACACTGTGTAACACTGTATATCACTGTATAACACTGTATAACACTGTGTAACACTGTATATCACTGTATAACACTGTGTAACACTGTGTAACACTGTATAACACTGTATAACACTGTATATCACTGTGTAACACTGTATAACACTGTGTAACACTGTATATCACTGTATAACACTGTATAACACAGTATAACACTGTGTAACACTGTATAACACTGTATATCACTGTGTAACACTGTATAACACTGTATATCACTGTATATCACTGTGTAACACTGTATATCACTGTATAACACTGTGTAACACTGTATATCACTGTATATCACTGTATAACACTGTATAACACTGTGTAACACTGTATATCACTGTATAACACTGTATATCACTGTACAACACTGTATATCACTGTATAACACTGTGCACATTGATTACTGATCCTCAATCCCTCAGCTTCCTCTTGGATCTTATTCAGGTTGATGACGTTGGCCCTGAGGTTTCCTGTTAAAGTTTCTGATGATTTGATGTTGATGTGAAATATTCATCATTTTAGTTGCGTTATTCCCCTGACAGACAACCGGAGCCAGGTCACGTGCTCCAGCCGTGACGTCGGCGCAGCCGCACGCACCCGCAATTGACGTCACCAGGAGCGTTCAACTGCTGTGGCATCTGACGTCACCGCGGTCCCGTCACGTGCCCGGGGCGACTGACGTCACCATTTCACGCGTTTCAGGGGCCGGGCGGTACGGGGTCACGTGGGTCGGCGACAGGCGCGTTGACGTCGTCACGTTCAAGGTCAGAGGTTCACGGATCACCACGTGACTGGCCCAAGATGGCGGAGGTTCTTCAGCGGAAACTTCAGTCGGAGGTGGAGAAATATCAGGGAGTTCAGAAAGGTGAGAAATGTGCATATATCACAGCGTCATATATCACAGCGTCATATATCACAGCGTCATATATCACAGCGTCATATATCACAGGGAATATATCACATATACCCCATTCTCCCACCTTCTCCCCGTAACCTTTGACCCCCTTACCAATCAAGAACCTGTCTATCTCAGTCTTAAATACACTCAATGACCTGGCCTCCACAGCCTTCTGTGGCAATGAATTCCATAGATTCACCACTCTCTGGCTAAAGACGTTTCTCCTCATCTCTGTTCTAAAAGGTCTTCCCTTTACTGTGAGGCTGTGCCCTCGGGTCCTAGTCTCTCCTACTAATGCAAACATCTTCCCCACGTCCACTCTATCCAGGCCTTTCAGTATTCTGTAAGTTTCAATCAGATCCCCCCTCATCCTTCTAAACTCCATCGAGTATAGACCCAGAGTCCTCAAACGTTCCTCATATGTTAAGCCTTTCATTCCTGGGATCGTTCTTGTGAACCTCCTCTGGACACTCTCCAGGGCCAGCACATCCTTCCTGAGATACGGGGCCCAAAATTGTTCTCAATATTCTAAATGTGGTCTGACCAGAGCTTTATAAAGCCTCAGCAGCACATCCCTGCTTTTATATTCTAGTCCTCTCGAAATAAATGCCAACATTGCATTTGACTTCCTAACCACTAACTCAACCTGCAAGTTAACCTTAAGAGAATCCTGGACTAGGAATCCCAAGTCCCTTTGCACTCCAGATTTCTGAATTCTCTCCCCATTTAGAAAATAGTCTATGCCTCTATTCTTCCTGCCAAAGTGCATGACCTCACACTTCCCCACGTTGTATTCCATCTGCCACTTCTTTGCCCATTCTCCTAACCTGTCCAAATCCTTCTGCAGCCTCCCCACCTCCTCAATACTACCTGTCCCTCCACCTATCTGTATCATCTGCAGACTTAGTCAGGATGCCCTCAGTTCCTTCATCTAGATCATTAATGTATAAAGTGAAAAGTTGTGGTCCCAACACTGACCCCTGCGGAACTCCACTAGTCACCGGCCGCCATCCTGAGAAGGACCCCCTTATCCCCACTCTCTGCCTCCTGCCAGACAGCCAATCTTCTATCCATGCTAGTACCTTGCCTCTAACACCATGGGCTCTTATCTTACTGAGCATCCTCCTGTGCGGCACCTTGTCAAAGGCCTTCTGGAAGTCCAAGTAGATAACATCCATTGGCTCCTCTTTGTCTAACCTACTCGTTACCTCCTCAAAGAATTCTAACAGATTTGTCAGGCATGACCTCCCCTTGATGAAACCATGCTGACTTTGCCCAATTTTACCATGCACTTCCAAGTATTCTGAAATCTCATCCTTAATAATGGACTCTAAAATCTTACCAACGACCGAGGTCAGTCTAATCGGCCTGTAATTTCCTGTCTTTTCACTCCCTTCTTAAACAGGGGGGTTACATTAGCGATTTTCCAGTCCTCTGGGACCCTCCCTGACTCCAGTGATTCCTGAAAGATCACCACTAACTCCTCCACTATCACTTCAGCTATCTCCTTCAGAACTCTGGGGTGTAATCCATCTGGTCCAGGTGATTTATCCACCTTCAGACCTTTCAGTTTTCCTGGCATCTTCTCTTTGGTAATGGCCACCATACTCACCTCTGCCCCCCGACTCTCCTGAACTTTGGGGATGTTACTCATGTCTTCCACTGTGAAGACTGACACAAAGTACCTATTCAGTTCCTCCGCCATTTCTTTGTTCCCCACTACTACTTCTCCAGCGTCATTTTCCAGTGGCCCAATGTCCACTTTTTCCTCTCTCTTACCCTTTATATATCTAAAAAGACTCTTGCAATCTTCTTTTATATTACTGGCTAGTTTACCCTCATATTTAATCTTCTCCCTCCTTATTTCTCGTTTAGTTGTCCTCTGTTGGTCTTTGTAAGCTTCCCAATCCCCTGGTTTCCCACTGCTCTTCGCCGCATTGTATGCTTTCTCTTTAGCTTTTATGCTGTCCCTGACTTCCCTTGTCAGCCATGGTTGCCTCGTCCTCCCTTTAGTATGCTTCTTCTTCCTAGGGATGAATTTTTGCTGTGTCTCCCAAATTACTCCCAAAAACTCCTGCCATTGCTGTTCCACTGTCTTTCCTGCTAGGCTTATCTCCCAGTCAATTCTGGCCAGCTCCTCCCTCATGCCTCTGTAGTTGCCTTTATTCAACTGTAATACCATTACATCTGATTCCAGCTTTTTCCTCTCAAATTGCAGGGTAAATTCTATCATATTATGGTCACTTCCTCCTAAGGGTTCCTTCACCTTAAGCTCCCTTATCAAATCAGCCTCATTACACATCACTGAATCTAGAATTGCCTGTTCCCTAGTGGGCTCCACCACAAGCTGCTCCAAAAAGCCATCTCATAGACATTCCACAAATTCCTTTTCTTGGGATCCACTACCAACCTGATTTTCCCAGTCTACCTGCATATTGAAATCCCCCATGATCACTGTAACCTTGTCTTTCTTACACACCTTTTCTATCTCCTGGTGTATCTTGTGCCCCACATCCTGACTACTGTTCGGAGGCCTGTACATAACTCCCATTATGGTTTTTTTACCTTTGTGGTTCCTCAACTCTACCCACACAGATTCTACATCATCTGACCCTACGTCATTTCTTGCTATCGGTTTAATTTCATTTATTACTAACAAAGCAACCCCACCCCCTCTGCCAACCTGCCTATCTTTTCGATAGGATGTATATCCTTGGATATTTAGCTCCCAGTCCTGATCCCCTTGCAGCCATGTCTCCGTGATGCCCAGCACATCATATCTGCCAATTTCAATCTGCCACAAGCTCATTTACCTTATTTCGTATACTGCATACAGATACAACACCTTCAGTCCTGTATTCCCCGTCCCCCTTCTCATTGTCGTCCCTTTATCTGATGTGCTTGAAGTTAGATTCCTAGCCCTTTCCAAACACTCTGTCCTATTTTGTGTTCTGGAGACTTTAATAGCCTCTCCTGGGCTCTCCTTTCTTTTCAGTTTTTTCATAATTTTCCATGAAGCCACCCCCCACATGCTAACCTGCTGCTTTGTTTCCCATTAGTCATACTTCTTGTAGTTTCATATGACACAGGGAAGCATACATCACAGTCATATATCACAGGGAATCATATATCACAGGGAATCATACATCACAGAGTCATATATCACAGGGTCATATATCACAGTAAGTCATATATCACAGAGAATCATATATCACAGAGAATCATATATCACCGGGAATCATATATCACAGTCATATATCACAGGGAATATATAACAGGGAATTATATACCACAGTCATTTACCACAGTCATATATCACAAGGTCATATATCACAGTTATATATCACAGGTAATCATGTATCACAGTCATATATCACAGGGTCATTTAACACAGTGAGTCATATATCACAGAGAATCATATATCACAGAGAATCATATATCACAAAGAATCATATATCACAGAGAATCATATATCACAGTCATATATCACAGGGAATATATAACAGGGAATTATATATCACAGTCATTTACCACAGTCATATATCACAGGGTCATGTATCACAGTTATATATCACAGGTAATCATGTATCACAGTCATATATCACTGGGTTATTTACCGCAGTCATATATCACAGGGAATCGTATATCACAGGGGATATATCACAGGGTCATGTATCGCAATCATATATCACAGGGTCATGTATCGCAGTCATATATCACCGGGTCATGTATCACAGTCAAATATCATAGGGAATATATCACAAGAAATCATATATCACAATCATATATCACAGGGTCATGTATCACAAGGTCATGTATCACAGTCATATATCACGGAATCATGTATCATAGGGTCATATATTACAGGGGATCATATATCACAGGTATTCATATATCACAAGGTCATATATTACAGGGAATCATATCACGGTCATATATCACAGAGAATCATACATCACAGGGTCATATTACAGAGAATTATACATCACAGAGTCATATCGCAGGGAATCATATATCACTGTCATAATATCACAGCATCATATATTAGAGAATCATATATCACAGCATCATATATTACAGGGAATCATATCACACAGTCATATACCACAGGGAATCATATATCACAGAGTGTCCCGTATATCACAGAGCAACCCATATATCACAGGGTCATATATCACAGAGAGTCCCATATATCACAGAGTGTTCCATATATCACACGGTCATATTTCACAGGGGATCATATATCACCGAGAGTCCCATATATCACCGAGCGTCCCATATATCACAGGGAATCATATATCACAGGGTCATATATCACAGAATCCCATATATCACGGGGTCCCATATATCACAGGGTTATATATCACAGAGAATGCCATATATCGCAGGGAATCATATATCACAGAGTCCCATATATCACAGGGAATCAAATATCATAAGACCATAAGACATAGGAGCAGAAATTAGGCCAATTGGCCAATCGAGTCTGCTCCACCATTCAATCATGGCTGATAAGTTTCTCAACCCCATTCTCCCTCCTTCTCCCCGTAACCTTTGATCCCCTTACCAATCAAGAACTTCAGGGTCAATTACAGGGCATATATCACAGAGAATCCCATATATCACAGGGTCATATATCACAGGGAATCATATATCACAATCATATATTACAGAGCGTCCCATATATCACAGGGAATCATATATCAGATTCATATATATCACAGATTCATTTATATCACAGGGTCATATATAACATAGAGAGTCCCGTATATCACAGAGTCCCGTATATCACAGAGAGTCCCGTATATCTCAGAGAGACCCGTATATCTCAGAGAGACCCATATATCTCAGAGAGACCCGTATATCTCAGAGAGACCCATATATCTCAGAGAGACCCGTATATCTCAGAGAGACGTGTATATCTCAGAGAGACGTGTATATCTCAGAGAGACCCGTATATCTCAGAGAGACCCGTATATCTCAGAGAGACCCATATATCTCAGAGAGACCCGTATATCTCAGAGAGACGTGTATATCTCAGAGAGACCCATATATCTCAGAGAGTCCCGTATATCTCAGAGAGACGTGTATATCTCAGAGAGACCCATATATTCTCAGAGAGACCCGTATATCACAGAGAGTCCCGTGTATCTCAGAGAGTCCTGTATATCTCAGAGAGTCCTGTATATCTCATAGAGACCCATATATCTCAGAGTCCCGTATATCACAGAGAGTCCCATATATCTCAGAGAGACCCGTATATCGCAGAGAGACCCGTATATCTCAGAGAGTCTGGGACTCAGCATCGGGGATTATATAATACTCAGTATCTTGGATTATATAATACTCAGTATCGGGGTTTATATAAAACTCAGTAACGGGGTTTATATAAAACTCAGTATCGGGGTTTATATAATACTCAGTATCAGGGATTATATAATACTCAGTATCTTGGATTATATAATACTCAGTATCTTGGATTATATAAAACTCAGTATCGGGGTTTATATAAAACTCAGTATCGGGGTTTATATAAAACTCAGTATCGGGGTTTATATAAAACTCAGTATCGGGGATTATATAAAACTCAGCATCAGGGTTTATATAAAACTCAGTATCGGGGTTTATATAAAACTCAGTATCGGGGTTTATATAAAACTCAGTATCGGGGATTATATAAAACTCAGTATCGGGGTTTATATAAAACTCAGCATCAGGATTTATATCAAACTCAGTATCAGGGTTTATATAATACTCAGTATCGGGGTTTATATAATACTCAGTATCGGGGATTGTATAAAACTCAGTATCAGGGTTTATATAAAACTCAGTATCGGGGTTTATATAAAACTCAGTATCAGGGTTTATATAAAACTCGGTATCAGGGTTTATATACAACTCAGTATCGGGGATTATATAAAACTCAGTATCGGGGTTTATATAATACTCAGTATCGGGGTTTATATAATACTCAGTATCGGGGATTATATAAAACTCGGTATCAGGGTTTATATAATACTCATTATCAGGGTTTATATAATACTCGGTATCAGGGTTTATATAATACTCAGTATCAGGGTTTATATAATACTCATTATCAGGGTTTATATAATACTCAGTATCGGGGTTTATATAATACCCAGTATCGAGGATTATATAATACACAGTATCTTGGATTATATAATACTCAGTATCTTGAATTATATAATACTCAGTATCTTGGATGATATAATACTCAGTATCTTGGATTATATAAAACTCAGTATCAGGATTTATATCAAACTCAGTATCAGAGTTTATATAATACTCAGTATCAGGGTTTATATAATACCCAGTATCGGGGATTATATAAAACTCAGTGTCTGGGATTATATAGAACTCAGTATCAGGGTTTATATAAAACTCAGTATCAGGGTTTATATAAAACTCAGTATCGGGGTTTATATATGACTCAGTATCGGGGTTTATATAATACTGTATATCGGGGATTATGTAATACTGAGTATCGGCGATTATATAATACTCAGTATCGGGGTTTGTATAATACTCAGTATCGGGGTTTGTATAATACTCAGCATCGGGCTTTATATAATTCTCAGTATCGGGGTTTGTATAATACTCAGTATCAGGGTTTATATAACACTCAGTATCGGGCTTTATATAATTCCCAGTATCGGTGTTTATATAATACTCAGTATCAGGGTTTATATAATACTCAGTATCGGGGTTTATATAATACTCAGTATCGGGGTTTATATAATACTCAGTATCGGGGATTATATAATACTCAGTATCTTGGATGATATAATACTCAGTATCTTGGATTATATAAAACTCAGTATCAGGATTTATATCAAACTCAGTATCAGAGTTTATATAATACTCAGTATCAGGGTTTATATAATACTCAGTATCGGGGATTATATAAAACTCAGTATCTGGGATTATATAGAACTCAGTATCAGGGTTTATATAAAACTCAGTATCAGGGTTTATATAAAACTCAGTATCGGGGTTTATATATGACTCAGTATCAGTGTTTATATAATACTCAGTATCAGGGTTTATATAATACTCAGTATCGGGGTTTATATAATACTCAGTATCGGGGTTTATATAATACTCAGTATCAGGGTTTATATAGTACTCAGTATCTGGCTTTATATAATTTTCAGTATCGGGGTTTATATAATACTCAGTATCAGGATTTATATAAAACTCAGTATCAGGGATTATATAAAACTCAGTATCGGGGATTATATAATACTCAGTATCGGGGTTTATATAATATTCAGTATCGGAGTTTATATGATACTCAGTATTGGGGATAATATGACACTCAGTATCGAGGATTATATAATACTCAGTATCCGGGATTATATAATACTCAGTATCGGGCTTTATATAATTTTCAGTATCGGGGTTTATATAATACTCAGTATCAGGGTTTATATAAAACTCAGTATCGGGGTTTATATAATACTCAGTATCAGGGTTTATATAATACTCAGTATCGGGGTTTATATAATACTCAGTATCGGGCTTTATATAATTCTCAGTGTCAGGGATTATATAAAACTCAGTATCGGGTATTATATAATAATCAGTATCGAGGACTATATAATACTCAGTATCCGGGATTATATAATACTCAGTATCAGGGATTATATAAAACTCAGTATCGGGGTTTATATAAAACTCCGTATCGGGTTTATATAATACTCAGTATCGGGGTTTATATAATACTCAGTATCGGGGTTTATATAATACTCAGTATCGGGGTTTATATAATACTCAGTATCGGGGTTTATATAATACTCAGTATCGGAGTTTATATAAAACTCAGTATCGGTGTTTACATAAATCTCAGTATCAGGGATTATATAAAACTCTGTCTCGGGATTTATATAATACTCAGTATAGGGGATTATATAATACTCAGTATCGGGCTTTTAATAAATCTCAGTATCAGGGATTATATAACACTCATTATCGGGGTCTATATAATACTCAGTATCGGGGTTTAAATAAAACTCAGTATCAGGCTGTATATAATACTCAGGATCGGGGATTATATTAAACTCAGTATTGGGGTTTATATAATACTCAGTATCGGGGATTATATAATACTCAATATCGGAGATTATATAATACTCAGTATCAGTGTTTAAATCTCAGTATCGGCGTTTATATAAAACTCAGTATCTGGGTTTATATAATACTCATTATCGGGGTCTATATAATACTCAGTATCGGGGTTTAAATAAAACTCAGTATCAGGCTGTATATAATACTCAGGATCGGGGATTATATTAAACTCAGTATTGGGGATTATATAATACTCAGTATCGGGTTTTATATAAAACTCCGTATCGGGGTTTATATAATACTAAGTATCGGGGATTATATTGTACTCAGTATCGGTAATTATATAATACTCAGCATCGGGCTTTATATAATTCTCAGTATCGGGGTTTGTATAATACTCAGTATCAGGGTTTATATAATACTCAGTATCGGGCTTTATATAATTCTCAGTATCGGTGTTTATATAATACTCAGTATCGGGGTTTATATAATACACAGTATCGGGGTTTATATAATACTCAGTATCGGGGTTTATATGATACTCAGTATCGGGGATAATATGACACTCAGTATCGAGGATTATATAATACTCAGTATCCGGGATTATATAATACTCAGCATCAGGGTTTATATGATACTCAGTATCGGGGATTGTATAAAACTCAGTATCAGGGCTTATATACAACTCAGTATCGGGCTTTATATAAAACTCGGTATCAGGGTTTATATAATACTCAGTATCAGGGTTTATATAATACTCAGTATCGGGGTTTATATAATACCCAGTATCGAGGATTATATAATACTCAGTATTGGGGATTATATAATTATCAGTATCTTGGATTATATAATACTCAGTATCTTGGATGATATAATACTCAGTATCTTGGATTATATAATATTCAGTATCGGGCTTTATATAAAACTCAATATCACGGTTTATATAATACTCAGTATCGGGGTTTATATAATACTCAGTATCGGGGTTTATATAATACTCAGTATTGGGGATTATATAATTATCAGTATCTTGGTTTATATAACACTCAGTATCGGGGATTATATAATACTCAGTATCAGGGTTTATAAACTACTCAGTATCGGGTATTATATAATACTCAATATCGGAGATTATATAATACTCAGTATCGGTGTTTAAATCTCAGTATCAGCGTTTATATAAAACTCAGTATCGGGATTTATATAATACTCATTATCGGGGTCTATATAATACTCAGTATCGGGGTTTAAATGAAACTCAGTATCAGGCTGTATATAATACTCAGTATCGGGGATTATATTAAACTCAGCATTGGGGATTATATAATACTCAGTATCGGGGTTTATATAAAACTCCGTATCGGGGTTTATATAATACTAAGTATCGGGGATTATATTATACTCAGTATCGGTAATTATATAATACTCAGTATCAGGGTTTATATAATACTCAGCATCGGGCTTTATATAATTCTCAGTATCGGGGTTTTTATAATACTCAGTATCTGGGTTTATATAATACTCAGTATCGGGCTTTATATAATTTTCAGTATCGGGGTTTATATACTACTCAGTATCAGGGTTTATATAATACTCAGTATCGGGGTTTTTATAATACTCAGTATCTGGGTTTATATAATACTCAGTATCGGGCTTTATATAATTTTCAGTATCGGGGTTTATATAATACTCAGTATCGGGCTTTATATAATTCTCAGTATCGGTGTTTATATAATACTCAGTATCAGGATTTATATAATACTCAGTATCGAGGATTATATAATACTCAGTATCCGGGATTATATAATACTCAGTATCGGGCTTTATATAATTTTCAGTATCGGGGTTTATATAAAACTCAGTATCGGGGTTTATATAATACTCAGTATCGGGGATTATATAAAACTCAGTATCGGGGTTTATATAAAACTCAGTATCGGGGATTATATAATACTCAGTATCGGGCTTTATATAATTTTCAGTATCGGGGTTTATATAAAACTCAGTATCGGGGTTTATATAATACTCAGTATCGGGGTTTATATAATACTCAGTATCAGGGTTTATATAAAACTCAGTATCGGGGTTTATATAATACTCAGTATCGGGGTTTATATAATATTCAGTATCGGGGTTTATATAAAACTCAGTATCGGGGTTTATATAATTTTCAGTATCGGGGTTTATATAAAACTCAGTATCGGGGTTTATATAAAACTCAGTATCAGGGTTTATATAATACTCAGTATCCGGGATTATATAAAACTCAGTATCGGGGTTTATATAATACTCAGTATCGGGGATTATATAAAACTCAGTATCGGGGTTTATATAATACTCAGTATCGGGGATTATATAAAACTCAGTATCTGGGTTTATATAAAACTCAGTATCGGGGTTTATATAAAACTCAGTATCAGGGATTATATAAAACTCGGTATCGGTGTTTATATAAAACTCAGTATCGGGGTTTATATAAAACTCCGTATCGGGGTTTATATAATACTCAGTATCGGGGATTATATTATACTCAATATCGGTAATTATATAATACTCAGTATCAGGGTTTATATAATACTCAGCATCGGGGTTTATATAATACTCAGTATCTGGGTTTATATAATACTCAGTATCGGGCTTTATATAATTTTCAGTATCGGGGTTTATATACTACTCAGTATCAGGGTTTATATAATACTCAGTATCGGGGTTTATATCATACTCAGTATCGGGCTTTATATAATTCTCAGTATCGGTGTTTATATAATACTCAGTATCAGGGTTTATATAATACTCAGTATCGGGGTTTATATAATACTCAGTATCGGGGTTTATATAATACTCAGTATCGGGGATAATAGGACACTCAGTATCGAGGATTATATAATACTCAGTATCCGGGATTATATAATACTCAGCATCAGGGTTTATATAATACTCAGTATCGGGGATTGTATAAAACTCAGTATCAGGGCTTATATACAACTCAGTATCGGGGTTTATATAAAACTCGGTATCAGGGTTTATATAATACTCAGTATCAGGATTTATATAATACTCAGTATCGGGGTTTATATAATACTCAGTATCAGGGTTTATATAATACTCAGTATCAGGATTTATATAATACTCAGTATCGGGGTTTACATAATACCCAGTATCGAGGATTATGTAATACTCAGTATTGGGGATTATATAATTATCAGTATCTTGGATTATATAATACTCAGGATCTTGGATTATATAATATTCAGTATCGGGGTTCATATAAAACTCAATATCAGGGTTTATATAATACTCAGTATCGGGGTTTATATAATACTCAGTATCGGGGTTTATATAATACTCATTATCAGGGTCTATATAATACTCAGTATCGGGGTTTAAATAAAACTCAGTATCAGGCTGTATATAATACTCAGGATCGGGGATTATATTAAACTCAGTATTGGGCATTATATAATACTAAGTATCGGGGTTTATATTATACTCAGTATCGGGCTTTATATAATTCTCAGTATCGGGGTTTTTATAATAATCAGTATCGGGGTTTATATAAAACTCAGTATTGGGGATTATATAAAACTCAGTATCAGGGTTTATATAATACACAGTATCAGGGTTTATATAAAACTCAGTATCGGGGATTATATAAAACTCAGTATCAGGGTTTATATAAAACTCAGTATCAGGGTTTATATAAAACTCAGTATCGGGGTTTATATAAAACTCAGTATCGGGGATTATATAATACTCAGTATCGGGGATAATATAATACTCAGTATCGGGGATTATATAAAACTCAGTATCGGGGATTATATAAAACTCTGTATCGGGGTTTATATAAAACTCAGTATCAGGGTTTATATAAAACTCAGTATCAGGGTTTATATAAAACTCAGTATCGGGGTTTATATAAAACTCAGTATCGGGGATTATATAAAACTCAGTATCGGGGATTATATAATACTCAGTATCGGGGATTATATAAAACTCAGTATCGGGGATTATATAAAACTCTGTATCGGGGTTTATATAAAACTCAGTATCAGGGTTTATATAAAACTCAGTATCAGGGTTTATATAAAACTCAGTATCGGGGTTTATATAAAACTCAGTATCGGGGATTATATAAAACTCAGTATCGGGGATTATATAATACTCAGTATCGGGGTTTATATAATACTCAGTATCAGGGTTTATATAAAACTCAGTATCAGGGTTTATATAAAACTCAGTATCGGGGATAATAGGACACTCAGTATCGAGGATTATATAAAACTCAGTATCGGGGTTTATATAAAACTCAGTATCGGGGATTATATAATACTCAGTATCGGGGATTATATAATACTCAGTATCGGGGATTGTATAAAACTCAGTATCAGGGCTTATATACAACTCAGTATCAGGGTTTATATAAAACTCGGTATCAGGGTTTATATAATACTCAGTATCAGGATTTATATAATACTCAGTATCGGGGTTTACATAATACCCAGTATCGAGGATTATGTAATACTCAGTATTGGGGATTATATAATTATCAGTATCTTGGATTATATAATACTCAGGATCTTGGATTATATAATATTCAGTATCGGGGTTCATATAAAACTCAATATCAGGATTTATATAATACTCAGTATCGGGGTTTATATAATACTCAGTATCGGGGATTATATAATACTCAGTATCGGGGTTTATATAATACTCAGTATCGGGGTTTATATAATACTCATTATCGGGGTCTATATAATACTCAGTATCGGGGTTTAAATAAAACTCAGTATCAGGCTGTATATAATACTCAGTATCGGGGATTATATTAAACTCAGTATTGGGCATTATATAATACTAAGTATCGGGGTTTATATTATACTCAGTATCGGTAATTATATAATACTCAGTATCAGGGTTTATATAATACTCAGCATCGGGCTTTATATAATTCTCAGTATCGGGGTTTTTATAATACTCAGTATCAGGGTTTATATAATACTCAGTATCGGGTTTTATATAATATTCAGTATCGGAGTTTATATGATACTCAGTATCAGGGTTTATATAAAACTCAGTATTGGGGATTATATAAAACTCAGTATCAGGGTTTATATAATACACAGTATCAGGGTTTATATAAAACTCAGTATCGGGGATTATATAAAACTCAGTATCAGGGTTTATATAAAACTCAGTATCAGGGTTTATATAAAACTCAGTATCGGGGTTTATATAAAACTCAGTATCGGGGATTATATAATACTCAGTATCGGGGATTATATATAACTCAGTATCGGGGATTATATAATACTCAGTATCGGGGTTTATATAAAACTCAGTATCGGGGATTATATAAAACTCTGTATCGGGGTTTATATAAAACTCGGTATCAGGGTTTATATAAAACTCAGTATCGGGGTTTATATAAAACTCAGTATCGGGGTTTATATAAAACTCAGTATCGGGGTTTATATAAAACTCAGTATCGGGGATTATATAATACTCAGTATCGGGGATTATATACTCAGTATCGGGGATTATATAAAACTCAGTATCGGGGATTATATAATACTCAGTATCGGGGATTATATAAAACTCAGTATCGGGGATTATATAAAACTCTGTATCGGGGTTTATATAAAACTCAGTATCAGGGTTTATATAAAACTCAGTATCAGGGTTTATATAAAACTCAGTATCGGGGTTTATATAAAACTCAGTATCGGGGATTATATAAAACTCAGTATCGGGGATTATATAATACTCAGTATCGGGGTTTATATAATACTCAATATCAGGGTTTATATAAAACTCAGTATCAGGGTTTATATAAAACTCAGTATCGGGGTTTATATAAAACTCAGTATCGGGGATTATATAATACTCAGTATCGGGGATTATATAATACTCAGTATCGGGGATTATATAAAACTCAGTATCGGGGATTATATAATACTCAGTATCGGGGTTTATATAATACTCAGTATCAGGGTTTATATAAAACTCAGTATCAGGGTTTATATAAAACTCAGTATCGGGGATTATATAATACTCAGTATCGGGGATTATATTATACTCAGTATCGGGGATTATATAATACTCAGCATCGGGGTTTATATAAAACTCAGTATCGGGGATTATATAAAACTCAGTAGCGGGGTTTATATAATACTCAGTATCGGTGTTTATATAAAACTCAGTAGCGGGGTTTATATAATACTCAGTATCGGTGTTTATATAAAACTCAGTAGCGGGGTTTATATAATATTCAGTATCGGTGTTTATATAAAACTCAGTAGCGGGGTTTATATAATATTCAGTATCGGTGTTTATATAAAACTCAGTAGCGGGGTTTATATAATACTCAGTATCGGTGTTTATATAAAACTCAGTAGCGGGGTTTATATAATATTCAGTATCGGTGTTTATATAAAACTCAGTAGCGGGGTTTATATAATATTCAGTATCGGTGTTTATATAAAACTCAGTATCGGGGATTATATAAAACTCAGTATCGGTGTTTATATAAAACTCAGTATCGGGGTTTATATAATACTCAGTATCGGGGTTGATAAAAAAACTCAGTATCAGGGTTTATATAATACTCAGTAGCGGGGTTTATATAAAACTCAGTATCGGGTATTATATAATAATCAGTATCGGGGTTTATATAATACTCAGTTTCGGGGATTATATAAAACTCAGTATCAGGGTTTATATAATACTCAGTATCAGGGTTTATATAAAACTCTGTATCGGGGTTTATATAAAACTCAGTATCGGGGTTTATATAATACTCAGTATCGGGGATTATATAATACTCAGTATCGGTGTTTATATAAAACTCAGTATCGGGGTTTATATAATACTCAGTATCGGGGTTGATAAAAAAACTCAGTATCAGGGTTTATATAATACTCAGTAGCGGGGTTTATATAAAACTCAGTATCGGGTATTATATAAAAATCAGTATCGGGGTTTATATAATACTCAGTTTCGGGGATTATATAAAACTCAGTATCAGGGTTTATATAATACTCAGTATCAGGGTTTATATAAAACTCTGTATCGGGGTTTATATAAAACTCAGTATCGGGGTTTATATAATACTCAGTATCGGGGATTATATAATACTCAGTATCGGGGTTTATATAATACTCAGTATCGGGGTTTATATAATACTCAGTTTCGGGGATTATATAAAACTCAGTATCAGGGTTTATATAATACTCAGTATCAGGGTTTATATAAAACTCTGTATCGGGGTTTATATAAAACTCAGTATCGGGGTTTATATAATACTCAGTATCGGGGATTATATAATACTCAGTATCGGGGTTTATATAAAACTCAGTATCGAGGTTTATATAAAACTCAGTATCGGGGATTATATAATACTCAGTATCGGGGATTATATTATACTCAGTATCAGGGATTATATAATACTCAGTATCGGGGTTTATATAATACTCAGTATCGGAGTTTATATAAAACTCTGTATCGGGGATTATATAAAACTCAGTATCGGGGATTATATAAAACTCAGTATCGGGGTTTATATAAAACTCAGTATCGGGGTTTATATAAAACTCAGTATCGGGGTTTATATAAAACTCAGTATCGGGGTTTATATAATACTCAGTATCGGGGTTTGTATAATACTCAGTATCGGGGATTATATAATACTCAGTATCGGGGTTTATATAAAACTCAGTATCGGGGTTTATATAATACTCAGTAGCGGGGTTTATATAAAACTCAGTATCGGGTATTATATAATAATCAGCATCGGGGTTTATATAATACTCAGTATCGGGGTTTATATAATACTCAGTATCGGGGTTGCTAAAAAACTCAGTATCAGGGTTTATATAATACTCAGTAGCGGGGTTTATATAAAACTCAGTATCGGGTATTATATAATAATCAGTATCGGGGTTTATATAATACTCAGTATCGGGGATTATATAATACTCAGTATCAGGGTTTATATAATACTCAGTGTCAGGGTTTATATAAAACTCAGTATCGGGAATTATATGAAACTCAATATCGGGGTTTATATAAAACTCGGTATCGGGGATTATATAAAACTCAGTACCGGGGTTTATATAATACTCAGTATCGGGGTTGATATAATACTCAGTATCGGGGTTTATATAATACTCAGTATCGGGGTTTTTATAAGACTCAGTATCGGGGTTTTTATAAAACTCAGCATCTGCGTTTATATTATACTCAGTATCGGGGATAATATAATACTCAGTATCGGGGTTTATATAAAACTCAGTATCGGGGATTATATAAAACTCAGCATCTGCGTTTATATTATACTCAGTATCGGGGATTATATAAAACTCAGTATCGGGATGTATATAATACTCAGTTTCGGGGATTATATAATACTCAGTATCGGGATTTTTATAAACCTCAGTATCGGGGTTTATATAAAACTCAGTATCAGGGTTTATATAAAACTCAGTATCTTGGTTTAAATAAAACTAATTGTCGGCGAATATATTAAACTCAATATCAGGGTTTATATAAAACTCAGTACCGGGTATTATATAATACTCAGTATCGGGGTTTATATAATACTCAGTATTGGGGTTTATATAACTCAGTATCGGGGTGTACATAATACTCAGTATCGGGGTTGATATTACTCAGTATCGGGGTTTATATAATACTCAGTATTGGGGTTTATATAACTCAGTATCGGGGTTTATATAATACTCAGTATTGGGGTTTATATAACTCAGTATCGGGGTTTATATAATACTCAGTATTGGGGTTTATATAACTCAGTATCGGGGTTTATATAATACTCAGTATCTGGGTTTATATAATACTCAGTATTGGGGTTTATATAACTCAGTATCGGGGTTTATATAATACTCAGTATTGGGGTTTATATAACTCAGTATCGGGGTTTATATAATACTCAGTATTGGGGTTTATATAACTCAGTATCGGGGTTTATATAATACTCAGTATCTGGGTTTATATAATACTCAGTATTGGGGTTTATATAACTCAGTATCGGGGTTTATATAATACTCAGTATTGGGGTTTATATAAAACTCAGTATCGGGTATTATATAAAACTCAGTATCAGGGTTTATATAATACTCAGTATCGGGTAGTATATAAAACTCAGTATCGGGGTTTATATAAAACTCAGTATTGGGGTTTATATAATACTCAGTATTGGGGTTTATATAAAACTCAGTATCGGGTATTATATAAAACTCAGTATCGGGTATTATATAAAACTCAGTACCGGGGTTTATATAATACTCAGTATTGGGGTTTATATAACTCAGTATCGGGGTTTATATAATACTCAGTATTGGGGTTTATATAAAACCCAGTATCGGGGATTATATAATACTCAGTATCGGGATTTTTATAAACCTCAGTATCGGGGTTTATATAAAACTCAGTATCGTGGATTATATAATACTCAGTATCGGGGTTTATATAATACTCAGTATCAGGGTTTATATAAAACTCAGTATCTTGGTTTAAATAAAACTAATTGTCGGCGAATATATTAAACTCAGTATCAGGGTTTATATAAAACTCAGTACCAGGTATTATATAATACTCAGTATCGGGGTTTATATAATACTCAGTATTGGGGTTTATATAACTCAGCATCGGGGTATACATAATACTCAGTATCGGGGTTTATATAAAACTCAGTATCGGGGTTTATATAATACTCAGTATTGGGGTTGATATTACTCAGTATCGGGGTTTATATAATACTCAGTACTTTGGTTTATATAACTCAGTATCGGGGTTTGTATAATACTCAGTATTGGGGTTTATATAACTCAGTATCGGGGTTTATATAATACTCAGTATTGGGGTTTATATAACTCAGTATCGGGGTTTATATAATACTCAGTATCGGGGTTTATATAATACTCAGTATTGGGGTTTATATAACTCAGTATCGGGGTTTATATAATACTCAGTATTGGGGTTTATATAACTCAGTATCGGGGTTTATATAAAACTCAGTATCAGGGTTTATATAAAACTCGGTATCAGGGTTTATATACAACTCAGTATCGGGAATTATATAAAACTCAGTATCGGGGTTTATATAATACTCAGTATCGGGGTTTATATAATACTCAGTATCGGGGATTATATAAAACTCGGTATCAGGGTTTATATAATACTCATTATCAGGGTTTATATAATACTCAGTATCGGGGTTTATATAAAACTCGGTATCAGGGTTTATATAATACTCAGTATCAGGGTTTATATAATACTCATTATCAGGGTTTATATAATACTCAGTATCGGGGTTTATATAATACCCAGTATCGAGGATTATATAATACTCAGTATCTTGAATTATATAATACTCAGTATCGGGGTTTATATAATACTCAGCATCGGGCTTTATATAATTCTCAGTTTCGGGGTTTGTATAATACTCAGTATCAGGGTTTATATAATACTCAGTATCGGGGTTTATATAAAACTCAGTATCGGGCTTTATATAATTCCCAGTATCGGTGTTTATATAATACTCAGTATCAGGGTTTATATAATACTCAGTATCGGGGTTTATATAATACTCAGTATCGGGGTTTATATAATACTCAGTATCGGGGATTATATAATACTCAGTATCTTGGATGATATAATACTCAGTATCTTGGATTATATAAAACTCAGTATCAGGATTTATATCAAACTCAGTATCAGAGTTTATATAATACTCAGTATCAGGGTTTATATAATACTCAGTATCGGGGATTATATAAAACTCAGTATCTGGGATTATATAGAACTCAGTATCAGGGTTTATATAAAACTCAGTATCAGGGTTTATATAAAACTCAGTATCGGGGTTTAT
Organism: Isurus oxyrinchus; assembly: GCA_026770705.1. Taxonomy (NCBI): domain Eukaryota; kingdom Metazoa; phylum Chordata; class Chondrichthyes; order Lamniformes; family Lamnidae; genus Isurus; species Isurus oxyrinchus. Next base: position 311,038 of record JANJGN010000486.1, read on the forward strand.
ATATGACTCAGTATCAGTGTTTATATAATACTCAGTATCAGGGTTTATATAATACTCAGTATCGGGCTTTATATAATACTCAGTATTGGGGTTTATATAATACTCAGTATCAGGGTTTATATAGTACTCAGTATCTGGCTTTATATAATTTTCAGTATCGGGGTTTATATAATACTCAGTATCAGGATTTATATAAAACTCAGTATCAGGGATTATATAAAACTCAGTATCGGGGATTATATAATACTCAGTATCGGGGTTTATATAATATTCAGTATCGGAGTTTATATGATACTCAGTATTGGGGATAATATGACACTCAGTATCGAGGATTATATAATACTCAGTATCCGGGATTATATAATACTCAGTATCGGGCTTTATATAATTTTCAGTATCGGGGTTTATATAATACTCAGTATCAGGGTTTATATAAAACTCAGTATCGGGGTTTATATAATACTCAGTATCAGGGTTTATATAATACTCAGTATCGGGGTTTATATAATACTCAGTATCGGGCTTTATATAATTCTCAGTGTCAGGGATTATATAAAACTCAGTATCGGGTATTATATAATAATCAGTATCGAGGACTATATAATACTCAGTATCCGGGATTATATAATACTCAGTATCAGGGATTATATAAAACTCAGTATCGGGGTTTATATAAAACTCCGTATCGGGTTTATATAATACTCAGTATCGGGGTTTATATAATACTCAGTATCGGGGTTTATATAATACTCAGTATCGGGGTTTATATAAAACTCAGTATCGGTGTTTACATAAATCTCAGTATCAGGGATTATATAAAACTCTGTCTCGGGATTTATATAATACTCAGTATAGGGGATTATATAATACTCAGTATCGGGCTTTTAATAAATCTCAGTATCAGGGATTATATAACACTCATTATCGGGGTCTATATAATACTCAGTATCGGGGTTTAAATAAAACTCAGTATCAGGCTGTATATAATACTCAGGATCGGGGATTATATTAAACTCAGTATTGGGGTTTATATAATACTCAGTATCGGGGATTATATAATACTCAATATCGGAGATTATATAATACTCAGTATCAGTGTTTAAATCTCAGTATCGGCGTTTATATAAAACTCAGTATCTGGGTTTATATAATACTCATTATCGGGGTCTATATAATACTCAGTATCGGGGTTTAAATAAAACTCAGTATCAGGCTGTATATAATACTCAGGATCGGGGATTATATTAAACTCAGTATTGGGGATTATATAATACTCAGTATCGGGTTTTATATAAAACTCCGTATCGGGGTTTATATAATACTAAGTATCGGGGATTATATTGTACTCAGTATCGGTAATTATATAATACTCAGCATCGGGCTTTATATAATTCTCAGTATCGGGGTTTGTATAATACTCAGTATCAGGGTTTATATAATACTCAGTATCGGGCTTTATATAATTCTCAGTATCGGTGTTTATATAATACTCAGTATCGGGGTTTATATAATACACAGTATCGGGGTTTATATAATACTCAGTATCGGGGTTTATATGATACTCAGTATCGGGGGTAATATGACACTCAGTATCGAGGATTATATAATACTCAGTATCCGGGATTATATAATACTCAGCATCAGGGTTTATATGATACTCAGTATCGGGGATTGTATAAAACTCAGTATCAGGGCTTATATACAACTCAGTATCGGGCTTTATATAAAACTCGGTATCAGGGTTTATATAATACTCAGTATCAGGGTTTATATAATACTCAGTATCGGGGTTTATATAATACCCAGTATCGAGGATTATATAATACTCAGTATTGGGGATTATATAATTATCAGTATCTTGGATTATATAATACTCAGTATCTTGGATGATATAATACTCAGTATCTTGGATTATATAATATTCAGTATCGGGCTTTATATAAAACTCAATATCACGGTTTATATAATACTCAGTATCGGGGTTTATATAATACTCAGTATCGGGGTTTATATAATACTCAGTATTGGGGATTATATAATTATCAGTATCTTGGTTTATATAACACTCAGTATCGGGGATTATATAATACTCAGCATCGGGGTTTATATAATACTCAGTATCAGGGTTTATAAACTACTCAGTATCGGGTATTATATAATACTCAATATCGGAGATTATATAATACTCAGTATCGGTGTTTAAATCTCAGTATCAGCGTTTATATAAAACTCAGTATCGGGATTTATATAATACTCATTATCGGGGTCTATATAATACTCAGTATCGGGGTTTAAATGAAACTCAGTATCAGGCTGTATATAATACTCAGTATCGGGGATTATATTAAACTCAGCATTGGGGATTATATAATACTCAGTATCGGGGTTTATATAAAACTCCGTATCGGGGTTTATATAATACTAAGTATCGGGGATTATATTATACTCAGTATCGGTAATTATATAATACTCAGTATCAGGGTTTATATAATACTCAGCATCGGGCTTTATATAATTCTCAGTATCGGGGTTTTTATAATACTCAGTATCTGGGTTTATATAATACTCAGTATCGGGCTTTATATAATTTTCAGTATCGGGGTTTATATACTACTCAGTATCAGGGTTTATATAATACTCAGTATCGGGGTTTATATAATACTCAGTATCGGGCTTTATATAATTCTCAGTATCGGTGTTTATATAATACTCAGTATCAGGATTTATATAATACTCAGTATCGAGGATTATATAATACTCAGTATCCGGGATTATATAATACTCAGTATCGGGCTTTATATAATTTTCAGTATCGGGGTTTATATAAAACTCAGTATCGGGGATTATATAAAACTCAGTATCGGGGTTTATATAAAACTCAGTATCGGGGATTATATAATACTCAGTATCGGGCTTTATATAATTTTCAGTATCGGGGTTTATATAAAACTCAGTATCGGGGTTTATATAATACTCAGTATCGGGGTTTATATAATACTCAGTATCAGGGTTTATATAAAACTCAGTATCGGGGTTTATATAATACTCAGTATCGGGGTTTATATAATATTCAGTATCGGGGTTTATATAAAACTCAGTATCGGGGTTTATATAATTTTCAGTATCGGGGTTTATATAAAACTCAGTATCGGGGTTTATATAAAACTCAGTATCAGGCTTTATATAATACTCAGTATCCGGGATTATATAAAACTCAGTGTCTGGGTTTATATAAAACTCAGTATCGGGGTTTATATAAAACTCAGTATCAGGGATTATATAAAACTCGGTATCGGTGTTTATATAAAACTCAGTATCGGGGTTTATATAAAACTCCGTATCGGGGTTTATATAATACTCAGTATCGGGGATTATATTATACTCAATATCGGTAATTATATAATACTCAGTATCAGGGTTTATATAATACTCAGCATCGGGGTTTATATAATACTCAGTATCTGGGTTTATATAATACTCAGTATCGGGCTTTATATAATTTTCAGTATCGGGGTTTATATCATACTCAGTATCGGGCTTTATATAATTCTCAGTATCGGTGTTTATATAATACTCAGTATCAGGGTTTATATAATACTCAGTATCGGGGTTTATATAATACTCAGTATCGGGGTTTATATAATACTCAGTATCGGGGATAATAGGACACTCAGTATCGAGGATTATATAATACTCAGTATCCGGGATTATATAATACTCAGCATCAGGGTTTATATAATACTCAGTATCGGGGATTGTATAAAACTCAGTATCAGGGCTTATATACAACTCAGTATCGGGGTTTATATAAAACTCGGTATCAGGGTTTATATAATACTCAGTATCAGGATTTATATAATACTCAGTATCGGGGTTTACATAATACCCAGTATCGAGGATTATGTAATACTCAGTATTGGGGATTATATAATTATCAGTATCTTGGATTATATAATACTCAGGATCTTGGATTATATAATATTCAGTATCGGGGTTCATATAAAACTCAATATCAGGGTTTATATAATACTCAGTATCGGGGTTTATATAATACTCATTATCGGGGTCTATATAATACTCAGTATCGGGGTTTAAATAAAACTCAGTATCAGGCTGTATATAATACTCAGTATCGGGGATTATATTAAACTCAGTATTGGGCATTATATAATACTAAGTATCGGGGTTTATATTATACTCAGTATCGGTAATTATATAATACTCAGTATCAGGGTTTATATAATACTCAGCATCGGGCTTTATATAATTCTCAGTATCGGGGTTTTTATAATACTCAGTATCAGGGTTTATATAAAACTCAGTATCGGGGTTTATATAAAACTCAGTATCGGGGATTATATAATACTCAGTATCGGGGTTTATATAAAACTCAGTATCGGGGATTATATAATACTCAGTATCGGGGTTTATATAATACTCAGTATCAGGGTTTATATAATACTCAGTATCGGTGTTTATATAAAACTCAGTATCGGGGATTATATAATACTCAGTATCGGGCTTTATATAATTTTCAGTATCGGGGTTTATATAATACTCAGTATTGGGGTTTATATAATACTCAGTATCGGGGTTTATATAATACTCAGTATCAGGGTTTATATAAAACTCAGTATCGGGGTTTATATAATACTCAGTATCGGGGTTTATATAATATTCAGTATCGGGGTTTATATAAAACTCAGTATCGGGGTTTATATAATTTTCAGTATCGGGGTTTATATAAAACTCAGTATCGGGGTTTATATAAAACTCAGTATCAGGGTTTATATAATACTCAGTATCCGGGATTATATAAAACTCAGTGTCAGGGTTTATATAAAACTCAGTATCAGGGTTTATATAAAACTCAGTATCGGGGTTTATATAATACTCAGTATCGGGGATTATATAAAACTCAGTATCAGGGATTATATAAAACTCGGTATCGGTGTTTATATAAAACTCAGTATCGGGGTTTATATAAAACTCCGTATCGGGGTTTATATAATACTCAGTATCGGGGATTATATTATACTCAATATCGGTAATTATATAATACTCAGTATCTGGGTTTATATAATACTCAGTATCGGGCTTTATATAATTTTCAGTATCGGGGTTTATATCATACTCAGTATCGGGCTTTATATAATTCTCAGTATCGGTGTTTATATAATACTCAGTATCAGGGTTTATATAATACTCAGTATCGGGCTTTATATAATACTCAGTATCGGGGTTTACATAATACCCAGTATCGAGGATTATGTAATACTCAGTATTGGGGATTATATAATTATCAGTATCTTGGATTATATAATACTCAGGATCTTGGATTATATAATATTCAGTATCGGGGTTCATATAAAACTCAATATCAGGGTTTATATAATACTCAGTATCGGGGTTTATATAATACTCATTATCGGGGTCTATATAATACTCAGTATCGGGGTTTAAATAAAACTCAGTATCAGGCTGTATATAATACTCAGTATCGGGGATTATATTAAACTCAGTATTGGGCATTATATAATACTAAGTATCGGGGTTTATATTATACTCAGTATCGGTAATTATATAATACTCAGTATCAGGGTTTATATAATACTCAGCATCGGGCTTTATATAATTCTCAGTATCGGGGTTTTTATAATACTCAGTATCAGGGTTTATATAATACTCAGTATCGGGTTTTATATAATATTCAGTATCGGAGTTTATATGATACTCAGTATCAGGGTTTATATAAAACTCAGTATTGGGGATTATATAAAACTCAGTATCAGGGTTTATATAATACACAGTATCAGGGTTTATATAAAACTCAGTATCGGGGATTATATAAAACTCAGTATCAGGGTTTATATAAAACTCAGTATCAGGGTTTATATAAAACTCAGTATCGGGGTTTATATAAAACTCAGTATCGGGGATTATATAATACTCAGTATCGGGGATAATATAATACTCAGTATCGGGGATTATATATAACTCAGTATCGGGGATTATATAAAACTCAGTATCGGGGATTATATAAAACTCTGTATCGGGGTTTATATAAAACTCAGTATCAGGGTTTATATAAAACTCAGTATCAGGGTTTATATAAAACTCAGTATCGGGGTTTATATAAAACTCAGTATCGGGGATTATATAATACTCAGTATCGGGGATTATATTATACTCAGTATCGGGGATTATATAAAACTCAGTATCGGGGATTATATAATACTCAGTATCGGGGATTATATAAAACTCAGTATCGGGGATTATATAAAACTCTGTATCTGGGTTTATATAAAACTCAGTATCAGGGTTTATATAAAACTCAGTATCAGGGTTTATATAAAACTGAGTATCGGGGTTTATATAAAACTCAGTATCGGGGATTATATAAAACTCAGTATCGGGGATTATATAATACTCAGTATCAGGGTTTATATAAAACTCAGTATCAGGGTTTATATAAAACTCAGTATCGGGGATAATAGGACACTCAGTATCGAGGATTATATAATACTCAGTATCCGGGATTATATAATACTCAGCATCAGGGTTTATATAATACTCAGTATCGGGGATTGTATAAAACTCAGTATCAGGGCTTATATACAACTCAGTATCGGGGTTTATATAAAACTCGGTATCAGGGTTTATATAATACTCAGTATCAGGATTTATATAATACTCAGTATCGGGGTTTACATAATACCCAGTATCGAGGATTATGTAATACTCAGTATTGGGGATTATATAATTATCAGTATCTTGGATTATATAATACTCAGGATCTTGGATTATATAATATTCAGTATCGGGGTTCATATAAAACTCAATATCAGGATTTATATAATACTCAGTATCGGGGTTTATTTAATACTCAGTATCGGGGTTTATATAAAACTCAGTATCGGGGTCTATATAATACTCAGTATCGGGGTTTAAATAAAACTCAGTATCAGGCTGTATATAATACTCAGTATCGGGGATTATATTAAACTCAGTATTGGGCATTATATAATACTAAGTATCGGGGTTTATATTATACTCAGTATCGGTAATTATATAATACTCAGTATCAGGGTTTATATAATACTCAGTATCGGTAATTATATAATACTCAGTATCAGGGTTTATATAATACTCAGCATCGGGCTTTATATAATTCTCAGTATCGGGGTTTTTATAATACTCAGTATCAGGGTTTATATAATACTCAGTATCGGGTTTTATATAATATTCAGTATCGGAGTTTATATGATACTCAGTATCAGGGTTTATATAAAACTCAGTATTGGGGATTATATAAAACTCAGTATCAGGGTTTATATAATACACAGTATCAGGGTTTATATAAAACTCAGTATCGGGGATTATATAAAACTCAGTATCAGGGTTTATATAAAACTCAGTATCAGGGTTTATATAAAACTCAGTATCGGGGTTTATATAAAACTCAGTATCGGGGATTATATAATACTCAGTATCGGGGATAATATAATACTCAGTATCGGGGATTATATATAACTCAGTATCGGGGATTATATAAAACTCAGTATCGGGGATTATATAAAACTCTGTATCGGGGTTTATATAAAACTCGGTATCAGGGTTTATATAAAACTCAGTATCAGGGTTTATATAAAACTCAGTATCGGGGTTTATATAAAACTCAGTATCGGGGATTATATAATACTCAGTATCGGGGATTATATTATACTCAGTATCGGGGATTATATAAAACTCAGTATCGGGGATTATATAATACTCAGTATCGGGGATTATATAAAACTCAGTATCGGGGATTATATAAAACTCTGTATCGGGGTTTATATAAAACTCAGTATCAGGGTTTATATAAAACTCAGTATCAGGGTTTATATAAAACTCAGTATCGGGGTTTATATAAAACTCAGTATCGGGGATTATATAAAACTCAGTATCGGGGATTATATAATACTCAGTATCGGGGTTTATATAATACTCAATATCAGGGTTTATATAAAACTCAGTATCAGGGTTTATATAAAACTCAGTATCGGGGTTTATATAAAACTCAGTATCGGGGATTATATAATACTCAGTATCGGGGATTATATTATACTCAGTATCGGGGATTATATAAAACTCAGTATCGGGGATTATATAATACTCAGTATCGGGGTTTATATAATACTCAGTATCAGGGTTTATATAAAACTCAGTATCAGGGTTTATATAAAACTCAGTATCGGGGATTATATAATACTCAGTATCGGGGATTATATTATACTCAGTATCGGGGATTATATAATACTCAGTATCGGGGATTATATAAAACTCAGTAGCGGGGTTTATATAATACTCAGTATCGGTGTTTATATAAAACTCAGTAGCGGGGTTTATATAATATTCAGTATCGGTGTTTATATAAAACTCAGTAGCGGGGTTTATATAATATTCAGTATCGGTGTTTATATAAAACTCAGTAGCGGGGTTTATATAATACTCAGTATCGGTGTTTATATAAAACTCAGTAGCGGGGTTTATATAATATTCAGTATCGGTGTTTATATAAAACTCAGTAGCGGGGTTTATATAATATTCAGTATCGGTGTTTATATAAAACTCAGTATCGGGGTTTATATAATACTCAGTATCGGGGTTGATAAAAAAACTCAGTATCAGGGTTTATATAATACTCAGTAGCGGGGTTTATATAAAACTCAGTATCGGGTATTATATAATAATCAGTATCGGGGTTTATATAATACTCAGTATCGGGGATTATATAAAACTCAGTATCAGGGTTTATATAATACTCAGTATCAGGGTTTATATAAAACTCAGTATCGGGGTTTATATAAAACTCAGTATCGGGGTTTATATAATACTCAGTATCGGGGATTATATAATACTCAGTATCGGGGTTTATATAATACTCAGTATCGGGGTTTATATAAAACTCAGTATCGGGGTTTATATAAAACTCAGTATCGGGGATTATATAATACTCAGTATCGGGGATTATATTATACTCAGTATCAGGGATTATATAATACTCAGTATCGGGGTTTATATAATACTCAGTATCGGAGTTTATATAAAACTCTGTATCGGGGATTATATAAAACTCAGTATCGGGGATTATATAAAACTCAGTATCGGGGTTTATATAAAACTCAGTATCGGGGTTTATATAAAACTCAGTATCGGGGTTTATATAAAACTCAGTATCGGGGTTTATATAATACTCAGTATCGGGGTTTGTATAATACTCAGTATCGGGGATTATATAATACTCAGTATCGGGGTTTATATAAAACTCAGTATCGGGGTTTATATAATACTCAGTATCGGGTATTATATAATAATCAGCATCGGGGTTTATATAATACTCAGTATCGGGGTTTATATAATACTCAGTATCGGGGTTGATAAAAAACTCAGTATCAGGGTTTATATAATACTCAGTATCGGGAATTATATGAAACTCAATATCGGGGTTTATATAAAACTCGGTATCGGGGATTATATAAAACTCAGTACCGGGGTTTATATAATACTCAGTATCGGGGTTGATATAATACTCAGTATCGGGGTTTATATAATACTCAGTATCGGGGTTTTTATAAGACTCAGTATCGGGGTTTTTATAAAACTCAGCATCTGCGTTTATATTATACTCAGTATCGGGGATTATATAATACTCAGTATCGGGGTTTATATAAAACTCAGTATCGGGGATTATATAAAACTCAGCATCTGCGTTTATATTATACTCAGTATCGGGGATTATATAAAACTCAGTATCGGGATGTATATAATACTCAGTTTCGGGGATTATATAATACTCAGTATCGGGATTTTTATAAACCTCAGTATCGGGGTTTATATAAAACTCAGTATCTTGGTTTAAATAAAACTAATTGTCGGCGAATATATTAAACTCAGTATCAGGGTTTATATAAAACTCAGTACCGGGTATTATATAATACTCAGTATCGGGGTTTATATAATACTCAGTATTGGGGTTTATATAACTCAGTATCGGGGTGTACATAATACTCAGTATCGGGGTTGATATTACTCAGTATCGGGGTTTATATAATACTCAGTATTGGCGTTTATATAACTCAGTATCGGGGTTTATATAATACTCAGTATTGGGGTTTATATAACTCAGTATCGGGGTTTATATAATACTCAGTATTGGGGTTTATATAACTCAGTATCGGGGTTTATATAATACTCAGTATCTGGGTTTATATAATACTCAGTATTGGGGTTTATATAACTCAGTATCGGGGTTTATATAATACTCAGTATTGGGGATTATATAACTCAGTATCGGGGTTTATATAATACTCAGTATTGGGGTTTATATAACTCAGTATCGGGGTTTATATAATACTCAGTATCTGGGTTTATATAATACTCAGTATTGGGGTTTATATAACTCAGTATCGGGGTTTATATAATACTCAGTATTGGGGTTTATATAAAACTCAGTATCGGGTATTATATAAAACTCAGTATCAGGGTTTATATAATACTCAGTATCGGGTAGTATATAAAACTCAGTATCGGGGTTTATATAAAACTCAGTATTGGGGTTTATATAATACTCAGTATTGGGGTTTATATAAAACTCAGTATCGGGGATTATATAATACTCAGTATCGGGGATTATATTATACTCAGTATCGGGGATTATATAAAACTCAGTATCGGGGATTATATAATACTCAGTATCGGGGTTTATATAATACTCAGTATCAGGGTTTATATAAAACTCAGTATCAGGGTTTATATAAAACTCAGTATCGGGGATTATATAATACTCAGTATCGGGGATTATATTATACTCAGTATCGGGGATTATATAATACTCAGCATCGGGGTTTATATAAAACTCAGTATCGGGGATTATATAAAACTCAGTATCGGGGATTATATAAAACTCAGTAGCGGGGTTTATATAATACTCAGTATCGGTGTTTATATAAAACTCAGTAGCGGGGTTTATATAATATTCAGTATCGGTGTTTATATAAAACTCAGTAGCGGGGTTTATATAATATTCAGTATCGGTGTTTATATAAAACTCAGTATCGGGGTTTATATAATACTCAGTATCGGGGTTGATAAAAAAACTCAGTATCAGGGTTTATATAATACTCAGTAGCGGGGTTTATATAAAACTCAGTATCGGGTATTATATAATAATCAGTATCGGGGTTTATATAATACTCAGTATCGGGGATTATATAAAACTCAGTATCAGGGTTTATATAATACTCAGTATCAGGGTTTATATAAAACTCAGTATCGGGGTTTATATAAAACTCAGTATCGGGGTTTATATAATACTCAGTATCGGGGATTATATAATACTCAGTATCGGGGTTTATATAATACTCAGTATCGGGGTTTATATAAAACTCAGTATCGGGGTTTATATAAAACTCAGTATCGGGGATTATATAATACTCAGTATCGGGGATTATATTATACTCAGTATCAGGGATTATATAATACTCAGTATCGGGGTTTATATAATACTCAGTATCGGAGTTTATATAAAACTCTGTATCGGGGTTTATATAATACTCAGTATCGGGGTTTATATAATACTCAGTATCGGAGTTTATATAAAACTCTGTATCGGGGTTTATATAATACTCAGTATCGGGGTTTATATAAAACTCAGTATCGGGGATTATATAAAACTCAGTATCGGGGATTATATAAAACTCAGTATCGGGGTTTATATAAAACTCAGTATCGGGGTTTATATAAAACTCAGTATCGGGGTTTATATAAAACTCAGTATCGGGGTTTATATAATACTCAGTATCGGGGTTTGTATAATACTCAGTATCGGGGATTATATAATACTCAGTATCGGGGTTTATATAAAACTCAGTATCGGGGTTTATATAATACTCAGTAGCGGGGTTTATATAAAACTCAGTATCGGGTATTAGATAATAATCAGCATCGGGGTTTATATAATACTCAGTATCGGGGTTTATATAATACTCAGTATCGGGGTTGATAAAAAACTCAGTATCAGGGTTTATATAATACTCAGTAGCGGGGTTTATATAAAACTCAGTATCGGGTATTATATAATAATCAGTATCGGGGTTTATATAATACTCAGTATCGGGGATTATATAATACTCAGTATCAGGGTTTATATAATACTCAGTGTCAGGGTTTATATAAAACTCAGTATCGGGAATTATATGAAACTCAATATCGGGGTTTATATAAAACTCGGTATCGGGGATTATATAAAACTCAGTACCGGGGTTTATATAATACTCAGTATCGGGGTTGATATAATACTCAGTATCAGGGTTTATATAAAACTCAGTATCAGGGATTATATAAAACTCAGTATCGGTGTTTATATAAAACTCAGTATCGGGGTTTATATAAAACTCAGTATCAGGGATTATATAAAACTCAGTATCGGGGTTTTTATAAGACTCAGTATCGGGGTTTTTATAAAACTCAGCATCTGCGTTTATATTATACTCAGTATCGGGGATTATATAATACTCAGTATCGGGGTTTATATAAAACTCAGCATCTGCGTTTATATTATACTCAGTATCGGGGATTATATAATACTCAGTATCAGGGTTTATATAAAACTCAGTATCAGGGTCTATATAATACTCAGTATCGGGGATTATATAAAACTCAGTATCGGGATGTATATAATACTCAGTTTCGGGGATTATATAATACTCAGTATCGGGATTTTTATAAACCTCAGTATCGGGGTTTATATAAAACTCAGTATCAGGGTTTATATAAAACTCAGTATCTTGGTTTAAATAAAACTAATTGTCGGCGAATATATTAAACTCAGTATCAGGGTTTATATAAAACTCAGTACCGGGTATTATATAATACTCAGTATCGGGGTTTATATAATACTCAGTATTGGGGTTTATATAACTCAGTATCGGGGTGTACATAATACTCAGTATCGGGGTTGATATTACTCAGTATCGGGGTTTATATAATACTCAGTATTGGGGTTTATATAACTCAGTATCGGGGTTTATATAATACTCAGTATTGGGGTTTATATAACTCAGTATCGGGGTTTATATAATACTCAGTATTGGGGTTTATATAACTCAGTATCGGGGTGTATATAATACTCAGTATCTGGGTTTATATAATACTCAGTTTTGGGGTTTATATAACTCAGTATCGGGGTTTATATAATACTCAGTATTGGGGTTTATATAACTCAGTATCGGGGTTTATATAATACTCAGTATCTGGGTTTATATAATACTCAGTATTGGGGTTTATATAACTCAGTATCGGGGTTTATATAAAACTCAGTATCGGGTATTATATAATACTCAGTATCGGGGTTTATATAATACTCAGTATCAGGGTTTATATGAAACTCAGTATCGGGGTTTATATAATACTCAGTATTGGGGATTATATAATACTCAGTATCGGGGATTATATAATACTCAGTATCGGGGATTATATAAAACTCTGTATCGGGGATTATATAATACTCAGTATCGGGGATTATATAATACTCAGTATCGGGGATTATATAAAACTCAGTATCAGGGTTTATATAAAACTCAGTATCAGGGTTTATATAAAACTCAGTATCGGGGATTATATAATACTCAGTATCGGGGATTATATTATACTCAGTATCGGGGATTATATAATACTCAGCATCGGGGTTTATATAAAACTCAGTATCGGGGATTATATAAAACTCAGTAGCGGGGTTTATATAATACTCAGTATCGGTGTTTATATAAAACTCAGTAGCGGGGTTTATATAATATTCAGTTTCGGTGTTTATATAAAACTCAGTAGCGGGGTTTATATAATATTCAGTATCGGTGTTTATATAAAACTCAGTAGCGGGGTTTATATAATACTCAGTATCGGTGTTTATATAAAACTCAGTAGCGGGGTTTATATAATATTCAGTATCGGTGTTTATATAAAACTCAGTAGCGGGGTTTATATAATATTCAGTATCGGTGTTTATATAAAACTCAGTATCGGGGTTTATATAATACTCAGTATCGGGGTTGATAAAAAAACTCAGTATCAGGGTTTATATAATACTCAGTAGCGGGGTTTATATAAAACTCAGTATCGGGTATTATATAATAATCAGTATCGGGGTTTATATAATACTCAGTATCGGGGATTATATAAAACTCAGTATCAGGGTTTATATAATACTCAGTATCAGGGTTTATATAAAACTCAGTATCGGGGTTTATATAAAACTCAGTATCGGGGATTATATAATACTCAGTATCGGGGATTATATTATACTCAGTATCAGGGATTATATAATACTCAGTATCGGGGTTTATATAATACTCAGTATCGGAGTTTATATAAAACTCTGTATCGGGGATTATATAAAACTCAGTATCGGGGATTATATAAAACTCAGTATCGGGGTTTATATAAAACTCAGTATCGGGGTTTATATAAAACTCAGTATCGGGGTTTATATAAAACTCAGTATCGGGGTTTATATAATACTCAGTATCGGGGTTTGTATAATACTCAGTATCGGGGATTATATAATACTCAGTATCGGGGTTTATATAAAACTCAGTATCGGGGTTTATATAATACTCAGTAGCGGGGTTTATATAAAACTCAGTATCGGGTATTATATAATAATCAGCATCGGGGTTTATATAATACTCAGTATCGGGGTTTATATAATACTCAGTATCGGGGTTGATAAAAAACTCAGTATCAGGGTTTATATAATACTCAGTAGCGGGGTTTATATAAAACTCAGTATCGGGTATTATATAATAATCAGTATCGGGGTTTATTTAATACTCAGTATCGGGGATTATATAATACTCAGTATCAGGGTTTATATAATACTCAGTGTCAGGGTTTATATAAAACTCAGTATCGGGAATTATATGAAACTCAATATCGGGGTTTATATAAAACTCGGTATCGGGGATTATATAAAACTCAGTACCGGGGTTTATATAATACTCAGTATCGGGGTTGATATAATACTCAGTATCGGGGTTTATATAATACTCAGTATCGGGGTTTATATAATACTCAGTATCGGGGTTTTTATAAGACTCAGTATCGGGGTTTTTATAAAACTCAGCATCTGCGTTTATATTATACTCAGTATCGGGGTTTATATAAAACTCAGTATCGGGGATTATATAAAACTCAGCATCTGCGTTTATATTATACTCAGTATCGGGGATTATATAAAACTCAGTATCGGGATGTATATAATACTCAGTTTCGGGGATTATATAATACTCAGTATCGGGATTTTTATAAACCTCAGTATCGGGGTTTATATAAAACTCAGTATCAGGGTTTATATAAAACTCAGTATCTTGGTTTAAATAAAACTAATTGTCGGCGAATATATTAAACTCAGTATCAGGGTTTATATAAAACTCAGTACCGGGTATTATATAATACTCAGTATCGGGGTTTATATAATACTCAGTATTGGGGTTTATATAACTCAGTATCGGGGTGTACATAATACTCAGTATCGGGGTTGATATTACTCAGTATCGGGGTTTATATAATACTCAGTATTGGGGTTTATATAACTCAGTATCGGGGTTTATATAATACTCAGTATTGGGGTTTATATAACTCAGTATCGGGGTTTATATAATACTCAGTATTGGGGTTTATATAACTCAGTATCGGGGTTTATATAATACTCAGTATTGGGGTTTATATAAAACTCAGTATCGGGTATTATATAAAACTCAGTATCAGGGTTTATATAATACTCAGTATCGGGTAGTATATAAAACTCAGTATCGGGGTTTATATAAAACTCAGTATTGGGGTTTATATAATACTCAGTATTGGGGTTTATATAAAACTCAGTATCGGGTATTATATAAAACTCAGTATCGGGTATTATATAAAACTCAGTACCGGGGTTTATATAATACTCAGTATTGGGGTTTATATAACTCAGTATCGGGGTTTATATAATACTCAGTATTGGGGTTTATATAAAACCCAGTATCGGGGATTATATAATACTCAGTATCGGGATTTTTATAAACCTCAGTATCGGGGTTTATATAAAACTCAGTATCGTGGATTATATAATACTCAGTATCGGGGTTTATATAATACTCAGTATCAGGGTTTATATAAAACTCAGTATCTTGGTTTAAATAAAACTAATTGTCGGCGAATATATTAAACTCAGTATCAGGGTTTATATAAAACTCAGTACCGGGTATTATATAATACTCAGTATCGGGGTTTATATAATACTCAGTATTGGGGTTTATATAACTCAGCATCGGGGTGTACATAATACTCAGTATCGGGGTTTATATAAAACTCAGTATCGGGGTTTATATAATACTCAGTATTGGGGTTGATATTACTCAGTATCGGGGTTTATATAATACTCAGTACTTTGGTTTATATAACTCAGTATCGGGGTTTGTATAATACTCAGTATTGGGGTTAAATAACTCAGTATCGGGGTTTATATAATACTCAGTATTGGGGTTTATATAACTCAGTATCGGGGTTTATATAATACTCAGTATCGGGGTTTATATAATACTCAGTATTGGGGTTTATATAACTCAGTATCGGGGTTTATATAATACTCAGTATTGGGGTTTATATAACTCAGTATCGGGGTTTATATAAAACTCAGTATCGGGTATTATATAAAACTCAGTATCGGGTATTATATAAAACTCAGTATCGGGTATTATATAATACTCAGTATCGGGTATTATATAAAACTCAGTATCGGGTATTATATAAAACTCAGTATCGGGTATTATATAAAACTCAGTATCGGGTATTATATAATACTCAGTATCGGGGTTTATATAATACTCAGTATTGGGGTTTATATAACTCAGTATCGGGGTTTATATAATACTCAGTATTGGGGTTTATATAACTCAGTATCGGGGTTTATATAAAACTCAGTATCGGGTATTATATAAAACTCAGTATCGGGTATTATATAAAACTCAGTATCGGGTATTATATAAAACTCAGTATCGGGTATTATATAAAACTCAGTATCGGGTATTATATAAAACTCAGTATCGGGTATTATATAATACTCAGTATTGGGGTTTATATAATACTCAGTATCGGGTATTATATAAAACTCAGTATCAGGTATTATATAATACTCAGTATCGGGGTTTATATAATACTCAGTATTAGGGTTTATATAAAACTCAGTATCGGGGTTTATATAATACTCAGTATCGGGGTTTATATAATACTCAGTATCGGGGTTTATATAATACTCAGTATCAGGGTTTATATGAAACTCAGTATCGGGGTTTATATAAAACTCAGTATCGGGGATTATATAAAACTCAGTATCGGGGTTTATATAAAACTCTGTATCGGCTATTATATAATACTCAGTATCGGGGTTTATATAATACTCATTATCAGGGTTTATATAATACTCAGAACCGGGTATTATATAATACTCAGTATCGGGGTTTATATAATACTCAGTATCGGGTATTATATAAAACTCAGTATCGGGTATTATATAATACTCAGTATCGGGGTTTATATAATACTCAGTATCAGGGTTTATATAAAACTCAGTATCGGGGTTTATATAAAACTCAGTATCGGGGATTATATAAAACTCAGTATCGGGGTTTATATAAAACTCAGTATCGGGTATTATATAATACTCAGTATCGGGGTTTATATAATACTCAGTATCAGGGTTTATATGAAACTCAGTATCGGGGTTTATGTAAAACTCAGTATCGGGGATTATATAAAACTCAGTATCGGGGTTTATATAATACTCAGTAGCGGGGTTTATATAAAACTCAGTATCGGGTATTAGATAATAATCAGCATCGGGGTTTATATAATACTCAGTATCGGGGTTTATATAATACTCAGTATCGGGGTTGATAAAAAACTCAGTATCAGGGTTTATATAATACTCAGTAGCGGGGTTTATATAAAACTCAGTATCGGGTATTATATAATAATCAGTATCGGGGTTTATATAATACTCAGTATCGGGGATTATATAATACTCAGTATCAGGGTTTATATAATACTCAGTGTCAGGGTTTATATAAAACTCAGTATCGGGAATTATATGAAACTCAATATCGGGGTTTATATAAAACTCGGTATCGGGGATTATATAAAACTCAGTACCGGGGTTTATATAATACTCAGTATCGGGGTTGATATAATACTCAGTATCAGGGTTTATATAAAACTCAGTATCAGGGATTATATAAAACTCAGTATCGGTGTTTATATAAAACTCAGTATCGGGGTTTATATAAAACTCAGTATCAGGGATTATATAAAACTCAGTATCGGGGTTTTTATAAAACTCAGCATCTGCGTTTATATTATACTCAGTATCGGGGATTATATAATACTCAGTATCGGGGTTTATATAAAACTCAGCATCTGCGTTTATATTATACTCAGTATCGGGGATTATATAATACTCAGTATCAGGGTTTATATAAAACTCAGTATCAGGGTCTATATAATACTCAGTATCGGGGATTATATAAAACTCAGTATCGGGATGTATATAATACTCAGTTTCGGGGATTATATAATACTCAGTATCGGGATTTTTATAAACCTCAGTATCGGGGTTTATATAAAACTCAGTATCAGGGTTTATATAAAACTCAGTATCTTGGTTTAAATAAAACTAATTGTCGGCGAATAT
Organism: Isurus oxyrinchus; assembly: GCA_026770705.1. NCBI lineage: Eukaryota > Metazoa > Chordata > Chondrichthyes > Lamniformes > Lamnidae > Isurus > Isurus oxyrinchus. The sequence continues at coordinate 329,807 of JANJGN010000486.1, forward strand.
ATTAAACTCAGTATCAGGGTTTATATAAAACTCAGTACCGGGTATTATATAATACTCAGTATCGGGGTTTATATAATACTCAGTATTGGGGTTTATATAACTCAGTATCGGGGTGTACATAATACTCAGTATCGGGGTTGATATTACTCAGTATCGGGGTTTATATAATACTCAGTATTGGGGTTTATATAACTCAGTATCGGGGTTTATATAATACTCAGTATTGGGGTTTATATAACTCAGTATCGGGGTTTATATAATACTCAGTATTGGGGTTTATATAACTCAGTATCGGGGTGTATATAATACTCAGTATCTGGGTTTATATAATACTCAGTTTTGGGGTTTATATAACTCAGTATCGGGGTTTATATAATACTCAGTATTGGGGTTTATATAACTCAGTATCGGGGTTTATATAATACTCAGTATCTGGGTTTATATAATACTCAGTATTGGGGTTTATATAACTCAGTATCGGGGTTTATATAAAACTCAGTATCGGGTATTATATAATACTCAGTATCGGGGTTTATATAATACTCAGTATCAGGGTTTATATGAAACTCAGTATCGGGGTTTATATAATACTCAGTATTGGGGATTATATAATACTCAGTATCGGGGATTATATAATACTCAGTATCGGGGATTATATAAAACTCTGTATCGGGGATTATATAATACTCAGTATCGGGGATTATATAATACTCAGTATCGGGGATTATATAAAACTCAGTATCAGGGTTTATATAAAACTCAGTATCAGGGTTTATATAAAACTCAGTATCGGGGATTATATAATACTCAGTATCGGGGATTATATTATACTCAGTATCGGGGATTATATAATACTCAGCATCGGGGTTTATATAAAACTCAGTATCGGGGATTATATAAAACTCAGTAGCGGGGTTTATGTAATACTCAGTATCGGTGTTTATATAAAACTCAGTAGCGGGGTTTATATAATATTCAGTTTCGGTGTTTATATAAAACTCAGTAGCGGGGTTTATATAATATTCAGTATCGGTGTTTATATAAAACTCAGTAGCGGGGTTTATATAATACTCAGTATCGGTGTTTATATAAAACTCAGTAGCGGGGTTTATATAATATTCAGTATCGGTGTTTATATAAAACTCAGTAGCGGGGTTTATATAATATTCAGTATCGGTGTTTATATAAAACTCAGTATCGGGGTTTATATAATACTCAGTATCGGGGTTGATAAAAAAACTCAGTATCAGGGTTTATATAATACTCAGTAGCGGGGTTTATATAAAACTCAGTATCGGGTATTATATAATAATCAGTATCGGGGTTTATATAATACTCAGTATCGGGGATTATATAAAACTCAGTATCAGGGTTTATATAATACTCAGTATCAGGGTTTATATAAAACTCAGTATCGGGGTTTATATAAAACTCAGTATCGGGGATTATATAATACTCAGTATCGGGGATTATATTATACTCAGTATCAGGGATTATATAATACTCAGTATCGGGGTTTATATAATACTCAGTATCGGAGTTTATATAAAACTCTGTATCGGGGATTATATAAAACTCAGTATCGGGGATTATATAAAACTCAGTATCGGGGTTTATATAAAACTCAGTATCGGGGTTTATATAAAACTCAGTATCGGGGTTTATATAAAACTCAGTATCGGGGTTTATATAATACTCAGTATCGGGGTTTGTATAATACTCAGTATCGGGGATTATATAATACTCAGTATCGGGGTTTATATAAAACTCAGTATCGGGGTTTATATAATACTCAGTAGCGGGGTTTATATAAAACTCAGTATCGGGTATTATATAATAATCAGCATCGGGGTTTATATAATACTCAGTATCGGGGTTTATATAATACTCAGTATCGGGGTTGATAAAAAACTCAGTATCAGGGTTTATATAATACTCAGTAGCGGGGTTTATATAAAACTCAGTATCGGGTATTATATAATAATCAGTATCGGGGTTTATTTAATACTCAGTATCGGGGATTATATAATACTCAGTATCAGGGTTTATATAATACTCAGTGTCAGGGTTTATATAAAACTCAGTATCGGGAATTATATGAAACTCAATATCGGGGTTTATATAAAACTCGGTATCGGGGATTATATAAAACTCAGTACCGGGGTTTATATAATACTCAGTATCGGGGTTGATATAATACTCAGTATCGGGGTTTATATAATACTCAGTATCGGGGTTTATATAATACTCAGTATCGGGGTTTTTATAAGACTCAGTATCGGGGTTTTTATAAAACTCAGCATCTGCGTTTATATTATACTCAGTATCGGGGTTTATATAAAACTCAGTATCGGGGATTATATAAAACTCAGCATCTGCGTTTATATTATACTCAGTATCGGGGATTATATAAAACTCAGTATCGGGATGTATATAATACTCAGTTTCGGGGATTATATAATACTCAGTATCGGGATTTTTATAAACCTCAGTATCGGGGTTTATATAAAACTCAGTATCAGGGTTTATATAAAACTCAGTATCTTGGTTTAAATAAAACTAATTGTCGGCGAATATATTAAACTCAGTATCAGGGTTTATATAAAACTCAGTACCGGGTATTATATAATACTCAGTATCGGGGTTTATATAATACTCAGTATTGGGGTTTATATAACTCAGTATCGGGGTGTACATAATACTCAGTATCGGGGTTGATATTACTCAGTATCGGGGTTTATATAATACTCAGTATTGGGGTTTATATAACTCAGTATCGGGGTTTATATAATACTCAGTATTGGGGTTTATATAACTCAGTATCGGGGTTTATATAATACTCAGTATTGGGGTTTATATAACTCAGTATCGGGGTTTATATAATTCTCAGTATTGGGGTTTATATAAAACTCAGTATCGGGTATTATATAAAACTCAGTATCAGGGTTTATATAATACTCAGTATCGGGTAGTATATAAAACTCAGTATCGGGGTTTATATAAAACTCAGTATTGGGGTTTATATAATACTCAGTATTGGGGTTTATATAAAACTCAGTATCGGGTATTATATAAAACTCAGTATCGGGTATTATATAAAACTCAGTACCGGGGTTTATATAATACTCAGTATTGGGGTTTATATAACTCAGTATCGGGGTTTATATAATACTCAGTATTGGGGTTTATATAAAACCCAGTATCGGGGATTATATAATACTCAGTATCGGGATTTTTATAAACCTCAGTATCGGGGTTTATATAAAACTCAGTATCGTGGATTATATAATACTCAGTATCGGGGTTTATATAATACTCAGTATCAGGGTTTATATAAAACTCAGTATCTTGGTTTAAATAAAACTAATTGTCGGCGAATATATTAAACTCAGTATCAGGGTTTATATAAAACTCAGTACCGGGTATTATATAATACTCAGTATCGGGGTTTATATAATACTCAGTATTGGGGTTTATATAACTCAGCATCGGGGTGTACATAATACTCAGTATCGGGGTTTATATAAAACTCAGTATCGGGGTTTATATAATACTCAGTATTGGGGTTGATATTACTCAGTATCGGGGTTTATATAATACTCAGTACTTTGGTTTATATAACTCAGTATCGGGGTTTGTATAATACTCAGTATTGGGGTTAAATAACTCAGTATCGGGGTTTATATAATACTCAGTATTGGGGTTTATATAACTCAGTATCGGGGTTTATATAATACTCAGTATCGGGGTTTATATAATACTCAGTATTGGGGTTTATATAACTCAGTATCGGGGTTTATATAATACTCAGTATTGGGGTTTATATAACTCAGTATCGGGGTTTATATAAAACTCAGTATCGGGTATTATATAAAACTCAGTATCGGGTATTATATAAAACTCAGTATCGGGTATTATATAATACTCAGTATCGGGTATTATATAAAACTCAGTATCGGGTATTATATAAAACTCAGTATCGGGTATTATATAAAACTCAGTATCGGGTATTATATAATACTCAGTATCGGGGTTTATATAATACTCAGTATTGGGGTTTATATAACTCAGTATCGGGGTTTATATAATACTCAGTATTGGGGTTTATATAACTCAGTATCGGGGTTTATATAAAACTCAGTATCGGGTATTATATAAAACTCAGTATCGGGTATTATATAAAACTCAGTATCGGGTATTATATAAAACTCAGTATCGGGTATTATATAAAACTCAGTATCGGGTATTATATAAAACTCAGTATCGGGTATTATATAATACTCAGTATTGGGGTTTATATAATACTCAGTATCGGGTATTATATAAAACTCAGTATCAGGTATTATATAATACTCAGTATCGGGGTTTATATAATACTCAGTATTAGGGTTTATATAAAACTCAGTATCGGGGTTTATATAATACTCAGTATCGGGGTTTATATAATACTCAGTATCGGGGTTTATATAATACTCAGTATCAGGGTTTATATGAAACTCAGTATCGGGGTTTATATAAAACTCAGTATCGGGGATTATATAAAACTCAGTATCGGGGTTTATATAAAACTCTGTATCGGCTATTATATAATACTCAGTATCGGGGTTTATATAATACTCATTATCAGGGTTTATATAATACTCAGAACCGGGTATTATATAATACTCAGTATCGGGGTTTATATAATACTCAGTATCGGGTATTATATAAAACTCAGTATCGGGTATTATATAATACTCAGTATCGGGGTTTATATAATACTCAGTATCAGGGTTTATATAAAACTCAGTATCGGGGTTTATATAAAACTCAGTATCGGGGATTATATAAAACTCAGTATCGGGGTTTATATAAAACTCAGTATCGGGTATTATATAATACTCAGTATCGGGGTTTATATAATACTCAGTATCAGGGTTTATATGAAACTCAGTATCGGGGTTTATGTAAAACTCAGTATCGGGGATTATATAAAACTCAGTATCGGGGTTTATATAAAACTCTGTATCGGGGTTTATTTAAAACTCAGTATCGGGTATTATATAAAACTCAGTATCGGGTATTATATAAAACTCAGTATCGGGTATTATATAAAACTCAGTATCGGGTATTATATAAAACTCAGTATCGGGTATTATATAAAACTCAGTATCGGGTATTATATAATACTCAGTATTGGGGTTTATATAATACTCAGTATCGGGTATTATATAAAACTCAGTATCAGGTATTATATAATACTCAGTATCGGGGTTTATATAATACTCAGTATTAGGGTTTATATAAAACTCAGTATCGGGGTTTATATAATACTCAGTATCGGGGTTTATATAATACTCAGTATCGGGGTTTATATAATACTCAGTATCAGGGTTTATATGAAACTCAGTATCGGGGTTTATATAAAACTCAGTATCGGGGATTATATAAAACTCAGTATCGGGGTTTATATAAAACTCTGTATCGGCTATTATATAATACTCAGTATCGGGGTTTATATAATACTCATTATCAGGGTTTATATAATACTCAGAACCGGGTATTATATAATACTCAGTATCGGGGTTTATATAATACTCAGTATCGGGTATTATATAAAACTCAGTATCGGGGTTTATATAATACTCAGTATCGGGTATTATATAAAACTCAGTATCGGGGTTTATATAATACTCAGTATCAGGGTTTATATAAAACTCAGTATCGGGGTTTATATAAAACTCAGTATCGGGGATTATATAAAACTCAGTATCGGGGTTTATATAAAACTCAGTATCGGGTATTATATAATACTCAGTATCGGGGTTTATATAATACTCAGTATCAGGGTTTATATGAAACTCAGTATCGGGGTTTATGTAAAACTCAGTATCGGGGATTATATAAAACTCAGTATCGGGGTTTATATAAAACTCTGTATCGGGGATTATATAATACTCAGTATCGGGGATTATATAATACTCAGTATCGGGGTTTATATAATACTCAGTATCAGGGTTTATATAAAACTCAGTATCAGGGTTTATATAAAACTCAGTATCGGGGATTATATAATACTCAGTATCGGGGATTATATTATACTCAGTATCGGGGTTTATATAATACTCAGTATCGGTGTTTATATAAAACTCAGTATCAGGGTTTATATAAAACTCAGTATCGGGGATTATATAAAACTCAGTAGCGGGGTTTATATAATACTCAGTATCGGTGTTTATATAAAACTCAGTAGCGGGGCTTATATAATATTCAGTATCGGTGTTTATATAAAACTCAGTAGCGGGGTTTATATAATATTCAGTATCGGTGTTTATATAAAACTCAGTAGCGGGGTTTATATAATACTCAGTATCGGTGTTTATATAAAACTCAGTATCGGGGTTTATATAATATTCAGTATCGGTGTTTATATAAAACTCAGTAGCGGGGTTTATATAAAACTCAGTATCGGGTATTATATAATAATCAGTATCGGGGTTTATATAATACTCAGTATCGGGGATTATATAAAACTCAGTATCAGGGTTTATATAATACTCAGTATCAGGGTTTATATAAAACTCAGTATCGGGGTTTATATAAAACTCAGTATCGGGGTTTATATAATACTCAGTATCGGGGATTATATAATACTCAGTATCGGGGTTTATATAATACTCAGTATCGGGGTTTATATAATACTCAGTATCGGGGTTTATATAAAACTCAGTATCGGGGTTTATATAAAACTCAGTATCGGGGATTATATAATACTCAGTATCGGGGATTATATTATACTCAGTATCAGGGATTATATAATACTCAGTATCGGGGTTTATATAATACTCAGTATCGGAGTTTATATAAAACTCTGTATCGGGGATTATATAAAACTCAGTATCGGGGATTATATAAAACTCAGTATCGGGGTTTATATAAAACTCAGTATCGGGGTTTATATAAAACTCAGTATCGGGGTTTATATAAAACTCAGTATCGGGGTTTATATAATACTCAGTATCGGGGTTTGCATAATACTCAGTATCGGGGATTATATAATACTCAGTATCGGGGTTTATATAAAACTCAGTATCGGGGTTTATATAATACTCAGTAGCGGGGTTTATATAAAACTCAGTATCGGGTATTATATAATAATCAGCATCGGGGTTTATATAATACTCAGTATCGGGGTTTATATAATACTCAGTATCGGGGTTGATAAAAAACTCAGTATCAGGGTTTATATAATACTCAGTAGCGGGGTTTATATAAAACTCAGTATCGGGTATTATATAATAATCAGTATCGGGGTTTATATAATACTCAGTATCGGGGATTATATAATACTCAGTATCAGGGTTTATATAAAACTCAGTATCGGGAATTATATGAAACTCAATATCGGGGTTTATATAAAACTCGGTATCGGGGATTATATAAAACTCAGTACCGGGGTTTATATAATACTCAGTATCGGGGTTGATATAATACTCAGTATCGGGGTTTATATAATACTCAGTATCGGGGTTTTTATAAGACTCAGTATCGGGGTTTTTATAAAACTCAGCATCTGCGTTTATATTATACTCAGTATCGGGGATTATATAATACTCAGTATCGGGGTTTATATAAAACTCAGTATCGGGGATTATATAAAACTCAGCATCTGCGTTTATATTATACTCAGTATCGGGGATTATATAAAACTCAGTTTCGGGATGTATATAATACTCAGTTTCGGGGATTATATAATACTCAGTATCGGGATTTTTATAAACCTCAGTATCGGGGTTTATACAAAACTCAGTATCAGGGTTTATATAAAACTCAGTATCTTGGTTTAAATAAAACTAATTGTCGGCGAATATATTAAACTCAGTATCAGGGTTTATATAAAACTCAGTACCGGGTATTATATAATACTCAGTATCGGGGTTTATATAATACTCAGTATTGGGGTTTATATAACTCAGTATCGGGGTGTACATAATACTCAGTATCGGGGTTGATATTACTCAGTATCGGGGTTTATATAATACTCAGTATTGGGGTTTATATAACTCAGTATCGGGGTTTATATAATACTCAGTATTGGTGTTTATATAACTCAGTATCGGGGTTTATATGATACTCAGTATTGGGGTTTATATAACTCAGTATCGGGGTTTATATAATACTCAGTATCTGGGTTTATATAATACTCAGTATTGGGGTTTATATAACTCAGTATCGGGGTTTATATAATACTCAGTATTGGGGTTTATATAACTCAGTATCGGGGTTTATATAATACTCAGTATTGGGGTTTATATAACTCAGTATCGGGGTTTATATAATACTCAGTATCTGGGTTTATATAATACTCAGTATTGGGGTTTATATAACTCAGTATCGGGGTTTATATAATACTCAGTATTGGGGTTTATATAAAACTCAGTATCGGGTATTATATAAAACTCAGTATCAGGGTTTATATAATACTCAGTATCGGGTAGTATATAAAACTCAGTATCGGGGTTTATATAAAACTCAGTATTGGGGTTTATATAATACTCAGTATTGGGGTTTATATAAAACTCAGTATCGGGTATTATATAAAACTCAGTATCGGGTATTATATAAAACTCAGTACCGGGGTTTATATAATACTCAGTATTGGGGTTTATATAACTCAGTTTCGGGGTTTATATAATACTCAGTATTGGGGTTTATATAAAACCCAGTATCGGGGATTATATAATACTCAGTATCGGGATTTTTATAAACCTCAGTATCGGGGTTTATATAAAACTCAGTATCGTGGATTATATAATACTCAGTATCGGGGTTTATATAATACTCAGTATCAGGGTTTATATAAAACTCAGTATCTTGGTTTAAATAAAACTAATTGTCGGCGAATATATTAAACTCAGTATCAGGGTTTATATAAAACTCAGTACCGGGTATTATATAATACTCAGTATCGGGGTTTATATAATACTCAGTATTGGGCTTTATATAACTCAGCATCGGGGTGTACATAATACTCAGTATCGGGGTTTATATAAAACTCAGTATCGGGGTTTATATAATACTCAGTATTGGGGTTGATATTACTCAGTATCGGGGTTTATATAATACTCAGTACTTTGGTTTATATAACTCAGTATCGGGGTTTGTATAATACTCAGTATTGGGGTTTATATAACTCAGTATCGGGGTTTATATAATACTCAGTATTGGGGTTTATATAACTCAGTATCGGGGTTTATATAATACTCAGTATCGGGGTTTATATAATACTCAGTATTGGGGTTTATATAACTCAGTATCGGGGTTTATATAATACTCAGTATTGGGGTTTATAAAACTCAGTATCGGGTATTATATAAAACTCAGTATCGGGTATTATATAAAACTCAGTATCGGGTATTATATAAAACTCAGTATCGGGTATTATATAAAACTCAGTATCGGGTATTATATAATACTCAGTATCGGGGTTTATATAATACTCAGTATTGGGGTTTATATAACTCAGTATCGGGGTTTATATAATACTCAGTATCGGGGTTTATATAATACTCAGTATTGGGGTTTATATAACTCAGTATCGGGGTTTATATAATACTCAGTATTGGGGTTTATATAACTCAGTATCGGGGTTTATATAAAACTCAGTATCGGGTATTATATAATACTCAGTATCGGGTATTATATAAAACTCAGTATCGGGTATTATATAAAACTCAGTATCGGGTACTATATAAAACTCAGTATCGGGTATTATATAATACTCAGTATCGGGGTTTATATAATACTCAGTATTGGGGTTTATATAACTCAGTATCGGGGTTTATATAATACTCAGTATTGGGGTTTATATAACTCAGTATCGGGGTTTATATAAAACTCAGTATCGGGTATTATATAAAACTCAGTATCGGGTATTATATAAAACTCAGTATCGGGTATTATATAATACTCAGTATCGGGTATTATATAAAACTCAGTATCGGGTATTATATAAAACTCAGTATCGGGTATTATATAAAACTCAGTATCGGGTATTATATAATACTCAGTATTGGGGTTTATATAATACTCAGTATCGGGTATTATATAAAACTCAGTATCAGGTATTATATAATACTCAGTATCGGGGTTTATATAATACTCAGTATCGGGGTTTATATAAAACTCAGTATCGGGGTTTATATAATACTCAGTATCGGGGTTTATATAATACTCAGTATCGGGGTTTATATAATACTCAGTATCGGGGTTTATATGAAACTCAGTATCGGGGTTTATATAAAACTCAGTATCGGGGATTATATAAAACTCAGTATCGGGGTTTATATAAAACTCTGTATCGGCTATTATATAATACTCAGTATCGGGGTTTATATAATACTCATTATCAGGGTTTATATAATACTCAGAACCGGGTATTATATAATACTCAGTATCGGGGTTTATATAATACTCAGTATCGGGTATTATATAAAACTCAGTATCGGGTATTATATAATACTCAGTATCGGGGTTTATATAATACTCAGTATCAGGGTTTATATAAAACTCAGTATCGGGGTTTATATAAAACTCAGTATCGGGGATTATATAAAACTCAGTATCGGGGTTTATATAAAACTCAGTATCGGGTATTATATAATACTCAGTATCGGGGTTTATATAATACTCAGTATCAGGGTTTATATGAAACTCAGTATCGGGGTTTATGTAAAACTCAGTATCGGGGATTATATAAAACTCAGTATCGGGGTTTATATAAAACTCTGTATCGGGGATTATATAATACTCAGTATCGGGGATTATATAATACTCAGTATCGGCGTTTATATGAAACTCAGTATCGGGGTTTATATAATACTCACTATCGGGGTTTATATAACACTCAGTATCGGGGTTTTTTTAATACTCAGTATCGGGGTTTATATAATACTCAGTATCGGGGTTTATATAATACTCAGTATCGGGGTTTATATAATACTCAGTATTAGGGTTTATATAAAACTCAGTATCGGGGTTTATATAATACTCAGTATCGGGGTTTATATAATACTCAGTATCGGGGTTTATATAATACTCAGTATCAGGGTTTATATGAAACTCAGTATCGGGGTTTATATAAAACTCAGTATCGGGGATTATATAAAACTCAGTATCGGGGTTTATATAAAACTCTGTATCGGCTATTATATAATACTCAGTATCGGGGTTTATATAATACTCATTATCAGGGTTTATATAATACTCAGAACCGGGTATTATATAATACTCAGTATCGGGGTTTATATCATACTCAGTATCGGGTATTATATAAAACTCAGTATCGGGGTTTATATAATACTCAGTATCGGGTATTATATAAAACTCAGTATCGGGGTTTATATAATACTCAGTATCAGGGTTTATATAAAACTCAGTATCGGGGTTTATATAAAACTCAGTATCGGGGATTATATAAAACTCAGTATCGGGGTTTATATAAAACTCAGTATCGGGTATTATATAATACTCAGTATCGGGGTTTATATAATACTCAGTATCAGGGTTTATATGAAACTCAGTATCGGGGTTTATGTAAAACTCAGTATCGGGGATTATATAAAACTCAGTATCGGGGTTTATATAAAACTCTGTATCGGGGATTATATAATACTCAGTATCGGGGATTATATAATACTCAGTATCGGGGTTTATATAATACTCAGTATCAGGGTTTATATAAAACTCAGTATCAGGGTTTATATAAAACTCAGTATCGGGGATTATATAATACTCAGTATCGGGGATTATATTATACTCAGTATCGGGGTTTATATAATACTCAGTATCGGTGTTTATATAAAACTCAGTATCAGGGTTTATATAAAACTCAGTATCGGGGATTATATAAAACTCAGTAGCGGGGTTTATATAATACTCAGTATCGGTGTTTATATAAAACTCAGTAGCGGGGCTTATATAATATTCAGTATCGGTGTTTATATAAAACTCAGTAGCGGGGTTTATATAATATTCAGTATCGGTGTTTATATAAAACTCAGTAGCGGGGTTTATATAATACTCAGTATCGGTGTTTATATAAAACTCAGTATCGGGGTTTATATAATATTCAGTATCGGTGTTTATATAAAACTCAGTAGCGGGGTTTATATAAAACTCAGTATCGGGTATTATATAATAATCAGTATCGGGGTTTATATAATACTCAGTATCGGGGATTATATAAAACTCAGTATCAGGGTTTATATAATACTCAGTATCAGGGTTTATATAAAACTCAGTATCGGGGTTTATATAAAACTCAGTATCGGGGTTTATATAATACTCAGTATCGGGGATTATATAATACTCAGTATCGGGGTTTATATAATACTCAGTATCGGGGTTTATATAATACTCAGTATCGGGGTTTATATAAAACTCAGTATCGGGGTTTATATAAAACTCAGTATCGGGGATTATATAATACTCAGTATCGGGGATTATATTATACTCAGTATCAGGGATTATATAATACTCAGTATCGGGGTTTATATAATACTCAGTATCGGAGTTTATATAAAACTCTGTATCGGGGATTATATAAAACTCAGTATCGGGGATTATATAAAACTCAGTATCGGGGTTTATATAAAACTCAGTATCGGGGTTTATATAAAACTCAGTATCGGGGTTTATATAAAACTCAGTATCGGGGTTTATATAATACTCAGTATCGGGGTTTGCATAATACTCAGTATCGGGGATTATATAATACTCAGTATCGGGGTTTATATAAAACTCAGTATCGGGGTTTATATAATACTCAGTAGCGGGGTTTATATAAAACTCAGTATCGGGTATTATATAATAATCAGCATCGGGGTTTATATAATACTCAGTATCGGGGTTTATATAATACTCAGTATCGGGGTTGATAAAAAACTCAGTATCAGGGTTTATATAATACTCAGTAGCGGGGTTTATATAAAACTCAGTATCGGGTATTATATAATAATCAGTATCGGGGTTTATATAATACTCAGTATCGGGGATTATATAATACTCAGTATCAGGGTTTATATAAAACTCAGTATCGGGAATTATATGAAACTCAATATCGGGGTTTATATAAAACTCGGTATCGGGGATTATATAAAACTCAGTACCGGGGTTTATATAATACTCAGTATCGGGGTTGATATAATACTCAGTATCGGGGTTTATATAATACTCAGTATCGGGGTTTTTATAAGACTCAGTATCGGGGTTTTTATAAAACTCAGCATCTGCGTTTATATTATACTCAGTATCGGGGTTTATATAATACTCAGTATCGGGGTTTTTATAAGACTCAGTATCGGGGTTTTTATAAAACTCAGCATCTGCGTTTATATTATACTCAGTATTGGGGATTATATAATACTCAGTATCGGGGTTTATATAAAACTCAGTATCGGGGATTATATAAAACTCAGCATCTGCGTTTATATTATACTCAGTATCGGGGATTATATAAAACTCAGTTTCGGGATGTATATAATACTCAGTTTCGGGGATTATATAATACTCAGTATCGGGATTTTTATAAACCTCAGTATCGGGGTTTATACAAAACTCAGTATCAGGGTTTATATAAAACTCAGTATCTTGGTTTAAATAAAACTAATTGTCGGCGAATATATTAAACTCAGTATCAGGGTTTATATAAAACTCAGTACCGGGTATTATATAATACTCAGTATCGGGGTTTATATAATACTCAGTATTGGGGTTTATATAACTCAGTATCGGGGTGTACATAATACTCAGTATCGGGGTTGATATTACTCAGTATCGGGGTTTATATAATACTCAGTATTGGGGTTTATATAACTCAGTATCGGGGTTTATATAATACTCAGTATTGGTGTTTATATAACTCAGTATCGGGGTTTATATGATACTCAGTATTGGGGTTTATATAACTCAGTATCGGGGTTTATATAATACTCAGTATCTGGGTTTATATAATACTCAGTATTGGGGTTTATATAACTCAGTATCGGGGTTTATATAATACTCAGTATTGGGGTTTATATAACTCAGTATCGGGGTTTATATAATACTCAGTATTGGGGTTTATATAACTCAGTATCGGGGTTTATATAATACTCAGTATCTGGGTTTATATAATACTCAGTATTGGGGTTTATATAACTCAGTATCGGGGTTTATATAATACTCAGTATTGGGGTTTATATAAAACTCAGTATCGGGTATTATATAAAACTCAGTATCAGGGTTTATATAATACTCAGTATCGGGTAGTATATAAAACTCAGTATCGGGGTTTATATAAAACTCAGTATTGGGGTTTATATAATACTCAGTATTGGGGTTTATATAAAACTCAGTATCGGGTATTATATAAAACTCAGTATCGGGTATTATATAAAACTCAGTACCGGGGTTTATATAATACTCAGTATTGGGGTTTATATAACTCAGTTTCGGGGTTTATATAATACTCAGTATTGGGGTTTATATAAAACCCAGTATCGGGGATTATATAATACTCAGTATCGGGATTTTTATAAACCTCAGTATCGGGGTTTATATAAAACTCAGTATCGTGGATTATATAATACTCAGTATCGGGGTTTATATAATACTCAGTATCAGGGTTTATATAAAACTCAGTATCTTGGTTTAAATAAAACTAATTGTCGGCGAATATATTAAACTCAGTATCAGGGTTTATATAAAACTCAGTACCGGGTATTATATAATACTCAGTATCGGGGTTTATATAATACTCAGTATTGGGCTTTATATAACTCAGCATCGGGGTGTACATAATACTCAGTATCGGGGTTTATATAAAACTCAGTATCGGGGTTTATATAATACTCAGTATTGGGGTTGATATTACTCAGTATCGGGGTTTATATAATACTCAGTACTTTGGTTTATATAACTCAGTATCGGGGTTTGTATAATACTCAGTATTGGGGTTTATATAACTCAGTATCGGGGTTTATATAATACTCAGTATTGGGGTTTATATAACTCAGTATCGGGGTTTATATAATACTCAGTATCGGGGTTTATATAATACTCAGTATTGGGGTTTATATAACTCAGTATCGGGGTTTATATAATACTCAGTATTGGGGTTTATAAAACTCAGTATCGGGTATTATATAAAACTCAGTATCGGGTATTATATAAAACTCAGTATCGGGTATTATATAAAACTCAGTATCGGGTATTATATAAAACTCAGTATCGGGTATTATATAATACTCAGTATCGGGGTTTATATAATACTCAGTATTGGGGTTTATATAACTCAGTATCGGGGTTTATATAATACTCAGTATCGGGGTTTATATAATACTCAGTATTGGGGTTTATATAACTCAGTATCGGGGTTTATATAATACTCAGTATTGGGGTTTATATAACTCAGTATCGGGGTTTATATAAAACTCAGTATCGGGTATTATATAATACTCAGTATCGGGTATTATATAAAACTCAGTATCGGGTATTATATAAAACTCAGTATCGGGTACTATATAAAACTCAGTATCGGGTATTATATAATACTCAGTATCGGGGTTTATATAATACTCAGTATTGGGGTTTATATAACTCAGTATCGGGGTTTATATAATACTCAGTATTGGGGTTTATATAACTCAGTATCGGGGTTTATATAAAACTCAGTATCGGGTATTATATAAAACTCAGTATCGGGTATTATATAAAACTCAGTATCGGGTATTATATAATACTCAGTATCGGGTATTATATAAAACTCAGTATCGGGTATTATATAAAACTCAGTATCGGGTATTATATAAAACTCAGTATCGGGTATTATATAATACTCAGTATTGGGGTTTATATAATACTCAGTATCGGGTATTATATAAAACTCAGTATCAGGTATTATATAATACTCAGTATCGGGGTTTATATAATACTCAGTATCGGGGTTTATATAAAACTCAGTATCGGGGTTTATATAATACTCAGTATCGGGGTTTATATAATACTCAGTATCGGGGTTTATATAATACTCAGTATCGGGGTTTATATGAAACTCAGTATCGGGGTTTATATAAAACTCAGTATCGGGGATTATATAAAACTCAGTATCGGGGTTTATATAAAACTCTGTATCGGCTATTATATAATACTCAGTATCGGGGTTTATATAATACTCATTATCAGGGTTTATATAATACTCAGAACCGGGTATTATATAATACTCAGTATCGGGGTTTATATAATACTCAGTATCGGGTATTATATAAAACTCAGTATCGGGTATTATATAATACTCAGTATCGGGGTTTATATAATACTCAGTATCAGGGTTTATATAAAACTCAGTATCGGGGTTTATATAAAACTCAGTATCGGGGATTATATAAAACTCAGTATCGGGGTTTATATAAAACTCAGTATCGGGTATTATATAATACTCAGTATCGGGGTTTATATAATACTCAGTATCAGGGTTTATATGAAACTCAGTATCGGGGTTTATGTAAAACTCAGTATCGGGGATTATATAAAACTCAGTATCGGGGTTTATATAAAACTCTGTATCGGGGATTATATAATACTCAGTATCGGGGATTATATAATACTCAGTATCGGCGTTTATATGAAACTCAGTATCGGGGTTTATATAATACTCACTATCGGGGTTTATATAACACTCAGTATCGGGGTTTTTTTAATACTCAGTATCGGGGTTTATATAATACTCAGTATCGGGGTTTATATAATACTCAGTATCGGGGTTTATATAATACTCAGTATCGGGGTGTATATAATACTCAGTATCGGCGTTTATATAAAACTCAGTATCGGGGATTATATAAAACTCAGTATCTGGGATTATATGAAACTCAGTATCGAGGTTTATATAATACTCAGTATCGGGGTGTACATAATACTCAGTATCGGGGTATATATAATACTCAGTATCGGGGTTTATATAATACTCAGTATCGGGGTGTACATAATACTCAGTATCGGGGTATATATAATACTCAGTATCGGGCTTTTTATAATATTCAGTATCAGTGTGTGTATAATACTCAGTATCGGGGTATATATAGTACATAGTATTGGGGTTTATACAAAACTCAGTATCGGGGTTTATATAAAACTCAGTATCGGGGATTATATAAAACTCAGTATCGGGGTTTATATAATACTCAGTTTCGGGGTTTATATAATATTCTATGACGGGTTACATATCACCCAGCTCACCCAGTATTGACCCTGATCTCCATGATCTCAGTATTGATTATTGATCTCCCAGCTCTCTCAATATTGACCCTGATCTCCCAGCTCTCTCAATATTGACCCTGATCTCCCAGCTCTCTCACTATTGGCCCAGATCTCCAGCTCTCTCAGTATTCACCCTGATCTCCCAGCTCTCTCAATATTGACCCTGATCTATCAGTTCTCTCATTATTAACCCAGCTCTCCCAGCTCTCTCTATATTGACCCAGATTCCTAGCTCTCTCAGTATTGACCCGGATCTCCCAGCTTTCTCAGTATTGTCTCTGATCTCGCAGCTCTCTCAGTATTGACCCTGATCTATTAGCTCTCTCAGTATTGACCCTGATCTCCCAGCTCTCTCAATATTGACCCTGATCTATTAGCTCTCTCAGTATTGACCCTGATCTCCCAGCTCTCTCAGTATTGTCCCTGATCTCCCAGCTCTCTCCATATTGATCCTGATCTCCCAGCTCTCTCCAAATTGATCCTGATCTTGCAGCTCCCTCCATATTGACCCTGATCTCACATTTCTCTAAGTATTGATCCTGTTCTCCCAGCTCTCTCAGTATTGACTCTGATCTCCCAGCTCTCTTAGTATTGACTCTGATCTCCCAGCTCTCTCAGTATTGACTCTGATCTCCCAGCTCTCTCAGTATTGACCCGGCTCTCCCAGCTCTCTCAGTATTGATCCTGATCTCCCAGCTCTCTCAGTATTGACTCTGATCTCCTAGCTCCCTCCGTATTCACCCTGATCTCACAGTTCTCTCAGTATTGATCCTGATCTTCCAGCTCTCTCCGTATTGACTCTGATCTCCCAGCTCCCTCCGTATTCACCCTGATCTCCCAGCTCTCTCAGTATTGACCCGGCTCTCCCAGACTCTCACTATTGACCCTGATCTCCCAGCTCCCTCAATATTGACCCTGATCATCCAACTCCCTCAGTATTGACCCTGATCTCCCAGCTCTCTCCATATTGATCCTGATCTTGCAGCTCCCTCCGTATTCACCCTGATCTCACATTTCTCTAAGTATTGATCCTGTTCTCCCAGCTCTCTCAGTATTGACTCTGATCTCCCAGCTCTCTCAGTATTGACTCTGATCTCCCAGCTCTCTCCGTATTGACCCTGATCTCCCAGCTCTCTCAGTATTGACCCGGCTCTCCCAGCTCTCTCAGTATTGATCCTGATCTCCCAGCTCTCTCAGTATTGACTCTGATCTCCTAGCTCCCTCCGTATTCACCCTGATCTCACAGTTCTCTCAGTATTGATCCTGATCTTCCAGCTCTCTCCGTATTCACCCTGATCTCCCAGCTCTCTCAGTATTGACCCGGCTCTCCCAGCTCTCTCACTATTGACCCGGCTCTCCCAGCTCTCTCGCTATTGACCCTGATCTCCCAGCTCCCTCAATATTGACCCTGATCATCCAACTCCCTCAGTATTGATCCTGATCTCCCAGCTCCCTCAGTATTGACCCTGATCATCCACCTCCCTCAGTATTGATCCTGATTTTGCAGCTCTCTCAGTATTGACCCTGATCTCCCAGCTCTCTCATTATTGGTCCTGATCTCCCAGCTCTGTCAGTATTGACCCTGATCTCCCAGCTCTCTCAGTATTGACGCTGATCTCCCAGCTCTCTCAGTATTGACCCTGATCTCCCAGCTCTCTCTGTATTGACCCTGATCTCCCAGCTCTCTCAGTATTGACCCTGATCTCCCAGCTCTCTCAGTATTGACCCTGATCTCCCAGCTCTCTCAGTATTGGCCCTGATCTCCCAGCTCTCTCAGTATTGACCCTGATCTCCCAGCTCTCTCAGTATTGACCCTGATCTCCCAGCTCTCTCCGTATTGACCCTGATCTCCCAGCACTCTCAGTATTGACCCTGATCTCCCAGCTCTCTCAGTATTGACACTGATCTCCCAGCTATCTCTGTATTATCACTGACCTCCCATTTCTCGGCATTGCCCCTGATCCCCCAGCTCTCTCACTATTGACCCTGATCTCCCAGCTTTCTCAATATTGACCCTGAACTTCCAGCTCTCTCAGTATTGACCCTGATCTATCAGCTTTCTCAGTATTGACCCTGATCTCCCAGCTCTCTCAATATTGATCCTGATCTCCCAGCTCTCTCATTACTGGTCATGATCTCCCAGCTCTCTCAGTATTGAGCCTAAATCTCCCAGCTCTGTCAGTATTGACCCTGATCTCCCGGCTCTCTCTGTATCGTCCCTGATCTCCCAGCTCTCTCAGTATTGACCCTGATCTCCCAGCTCTCTCAGTATTGATCCTGTTCTCCCAGCTCTCTCAGTATTGACTCTGATCTCCCAGCTCTCTCAGTATTGACTCTGATCTCCCAGCTCTCTCCGTATTGACCCTGATCTCCCAGCTCTCTCAGTATTGACCCGGCTCTCCCAGCTCTCTCAGTATTGATCCTGATCTCCCAGCTCTCTCAGTATTGACTCTGATCTCCTAGCTCCCTCCGTATTCACCCTGATCTCACAGTTCTCTCAGTATTGATCCTGATCTTCCAGCTCTCTCCGTATTCACCCTGATCTCCCAGCTCTCTCAGTATTGACCCGGCTCTCCCAGCTCTCTCACTATTGACCCGGCTCTCCCAGCTCTCTCACTATTGACCCTGATCTCCCAGCTCCCTCAATATTGACCCTGATCATCCAACTCCCTCAGTATTGATCCTGATCTCCCAGCTCCCTCAGTATTGACCCTGATCATCCACCTCCCTCAGTATTGATCCTGATTTTGCAGCTCTCTCAGTATTGACCCTGATCTCCCAGCTCTCTCATTATTGGTCCTGATCTCCCAGCTCTGTCAGTATTGACCCTGATCTCCCAGCTCTCTCAGTATTGACGCTGATCTCCCAGCTCTCTCAGTATTGACCCTGATCTCCCAGCTCTCTCTGTATTGACCCTGATCTCCCAGCTCTCTCAGTATTGACCCTGATCTCCCAGCTCTCTCAGTATTGACCCTGATCTCCCAGCTCTCTCAGTATTGGCCCTGATCTCCCAGCTCTCTCAGTATTGACCCTGATCTCCCAGCTCTCTCAGTATTGACCCTGATCTCCCAGCTCTCTCCGTATTGACCCTGATCTCCCAGCACTCTCAGTATTGACCCTGATCTCCCAGCTCTCTCAGTATTGACACTGATCTCCCAGCTATCTCTGTATTATCACTGACCTCCCATTTCTCGGCATTGCCCCTGATCCCCCAGCTCTCTCACTATTGACCCTGATCTCCCAGCTTTCTCAATATTGACCCTGAACTTCCAGCTCTCTCAGTATTGACCCTGATCTATCAGCTTTCTCAGTATTGACCCTGATCTCCCAGCTCTCTCAATATTGATCCTGATCTCCCAGCTCTCTCATTACTGGTCATGATCTCCCAGCTCTCTCAGTATTGAGCCTAAATCTCCCAGCTCTGTCAGTATTGACCCTGATCTCCCGGCTCTCTCTGTATCGTCCCTGATCTCCCAGCTCTCTCAGTATTGACCCTGATCTCCCAGCTCTCTCAGTATTGACCCTGATCTCCCAGCTCTCTCATTATTGGTCATGATCTCCCAGCTCTCTCAGTATTGACCCTGATCTCCCAGCTCTCTCAGTATTGACCTTGATCTCACAGTTCTCTCAGTATTGACCCTGATCTC
Organism: Isurus oxyrinchus; assembly: GCA_026770705.1. Taxonomy (NCBI): domain Eukaryota; kingdom Metazoa; phylum Chordata; class Chondrichthyes; order Lamniformes; family Lamnidae; genus Isurus; species Isurus oxyrinchus. Next base: position 350,731 of record JANJGN010000486.1, read on the forward strand.
CCAGCTCTCTCAGTGTTGATCCTGATCTCCCAGCTCTCTCTGTATTGACCCTGATCTCCCAGCTCTCTCTGTATTGACCCTGATCTCCCAGCTCTCTCAGTATTGTCCCTGATCTCCCAGCTCTCTCAGTATTGACCCGGCTCTCCCAGCTCTCTCAGTATTGAACCTGATCTCCCAGCTCTCTCAGTATTGACCCTGATCTCCCAGCTCTCTCAGTATTGGTCATGATCTCCCAGATCTCTCAGTGTTGACCCTGATCTCCCAGCTCTCTCAGTATTGACCCTGATCTCCCAGCTCTCTCAGTATTGATCCTGGTCTCCCAGCTCTCTCAGTATTGACCCTGATCTCACAGCTCTCTCAGTATTAACCCTGATCTCCCAGCTCTCTCAGTATTGACCCTGATCTCCCAGCTCTCTCAGTATTGACCCGGCTCTCCCAGCTCTCTCAGTATTGTCCCTGCTCTCCCAGCTCTCTCAGTATTGACCCTGATCTCCCAGCTCTCTCAGTATTGACCCTGACCTCCCAGCTCTCTCAGTATTGACCCTGATCTTCCAGCTCTCTCAGTATTGACCCTGATCTCCCAGCTCTCTCAGTATTGACCCTGATCTCCCAGCTCTCTCCGTATTGACCCTGATCTCCCAGCACTCTCAGTATTGACCCTGATCTCCCAGCTCTCTCAGTATTGACCCTGATCTCCCAGCTATCTCTGTATTATCACTGACCTCCCATTTCTCGGCATTGCCCCTGATCCCCCAGCTCTCTCAGTATTGACCCTGATCTCCCAGCTCTCTCAGTATTGACCCGGCTCTCGCAGCTCTCTCAGTATTGACCCTGATCTCCCAGCTCTCTCAGTGTTGACCCTGATCTCCCAGCTCTCTCAGTATTGACCCTGATCTCACAGTTCTCTCAGTATTGACCCTGGTCTCCCAGCTCTCTCTGTATTGATCCTGATCTCCCAGCTCTCTCAGTATTGACCCTGATCTCCCAGCTCTCTCTGTATTGACCCGGCTCTCCCAGCTCTCCCAGTATTGTCCCTGCTCTCCCAGCTCTCTCATTATTGGTCATGATCTCCCAGCTCTCTCAGTATTGACCCAGATCTCCCAGCTCTCTCAGTATTGACCTTGATCTCACAGTTCTCTCAGTATTGATCCTGATCTCCCAGCCCTCTCAGTATTGACCCTGATCTCCCAGCTCTCTCAGTATTGACCTTGATCTCACATTTCTCTCAGTATTGACCCTGATCTCCCAGCTCTCTCAGTATTGACCCGGCTCTCCCAGCTCTCTCAGTATTGACCCTGATCTCCCAGCTCTCTCAGTATTGATCCTGATCTCCCAGCTCTCTCAGTATTGACCCTGATCTCCCAGCTCTCTCCGTATTGACCCGGCTCTCCCAGCTCTCCCAGTATTGTCCCTGCTCTCCCAGCTCTCTCATTATTGGTCATGATCTCCCAGCTCTCTCAGTATTGACCTTGATCTCACAGTTCTCTCAGTATTGATCCTGATCTCCCAGCTCTCTCAGTATTGACCCTGATCTCCCAGCTCTCTCAGTATTGATCCTGATCTCCCAGCTCTCTCAGTATTGACCCTGATCTCCCAGCTCTCTCCGTATTGACTCGGCTCTCCCAGCTCTCTCAGTATTGACCCTGATCTCCCAGCTCTCTCAGTATTGATCCTGATCTCCCTGCTCTCTCAGTATTGACCCTGATCTCCCAGCTCTCTCCGTATTGACCCGGCTCTCCCAGCTGTCTCAGTATTGATCCTGATCTCCCAGCTCTCTCAGTATTGACCCTGATCTCCCAGCTCTCTCAGTATTGACCCTGATCTCCCAGCTCTCTCAGTATTGTCCCTGCTCTCCCAGCTCTCTCCATTTTGACCCTGATCTCCCAGCTCTCTCAGTATTGTCCCTGCTCTCCCAGCTCTCTCAGTATTGACCTTGATCTCACATTTCTTTCAGTATTGACCCTGATCTCCCAGCTCTCACAGTATTGACCCGGCTCTCCCAGCTCTCTCAGTATTGATCCTGATCTCCCAGCTCTCTCAGTATTGACCCTGATCTCCCAGCTCTCTCCGTATTGACCCGGCTCTCCCAGCTCTCCCAGTATTGACCCTGCTCTCCCAGCTCTCTCATTATTGGTCATGATCTCCCAGCTCTCTCAGTATTGACCCTGATCTCACAGTTCTCTCAGTATTGACCCTGGTCTCCCAGCTCTCTCAGTATTGATCCTGGTCTCCCAGCTCTCTCAGTATTGACCCTGATCTCCCAGCTCTCTCTGTATTGACCCGGCTCTCCCAGCTCTCCCAGTATTGTCCCTGCTCTCCCAGCTCTCTCATTATTGGTCATGATCTCCCAGCTCTCTCAGTATTGACCCAGATCTCCCAGCTCTCTCAGTATTGACCTTGATCTCACAGTTCTCTCAGTATTGATCCTGATCTCCCAGCCCTCTCAGTATTGACCCTGATCTCCCAGCTCTCTCAGTATTGACCCTGATCTCCCAGCTCTCTCCGTATTGATCCTGATCTCCCAGCTCTCTCAGTATTGACCCTGATCTCCCAGCTCTCTCCGTATTGACCCGGCTCTCCCAGCTCTCTCAGTATTGATCCTGATCTCCCAGCTCTCTAAGTATTGATCCTGATCTCCCAGCTCTCTCAGTATTGACCCTGATCTTCCAGCTCTCTCAGTATTGTCCCTGCTCTCCCAGCTCTCTCAGTATTGACCTTGATCTCACATTTCTCTCAGTATTGATCCTGATCTCCCAGCTCTCTCAGTATTGACCCTGATCTCCCAGCTCTCTCCGTATTGACCCGGCTCTCCCAGCTCTCCCAGTATTGTCCCTGCTCTCCCAGCTCTCTCATTATTGGTCATGATCTCCCAGCTCTCTCAGTATTGACCTTGATCTCACAGTTCTCTCAGTATTGATCCTGATCTCCCAGCTCTCTCAGTATTGACCCTGATCTCCCAGCTCTCTCAGTATTGATCCTGATCTCCCAGCTCTCTCAGTATTGACCCTGATCTCCCAGCTCTCTCCGTATTGACTCGGCTCTCCCAGCTCTCTCAGTATTGACCCTGATCTCCCAGCTCTCTCAGTATTGATCCTGATCTCCCTGCTCTCTCAGTATTGACCCTGATCTCCCAGCTCTCTCCGTATTGACCCGGCTCTCCCAGCTGTCTCAGTATTGATCCTGATCTCCCAGCTCTCTCAGTATTGACCCTGATCTCCCAGCTCTCTCAGTATTGACCCTGATCTCCCAGCTCTCTCAGTATTGTCCCTGCTCTCCCAGCTCTCTCCATTTTGACCCTGATCTCCCAGCTCTCTCAGTATTGTCCCTGCTCTCCCAGCTCTCTCAGTATTGACCTTGATCTCACATTTCTTTCAGTATTGACCCTGATCTCCCAGCTCTCACAGTATTGACCCGGCTCTCCCAGCTCTCTCAGTATTGATCCTGATCTCCCAGCTCTCTCAGCATTGACCCTGATCTCCCAGCTCTCTCCGTATTGACCCGGCTCTCCCAGCTCTCCCAGTATTGTCCCTGCTCTCCCAGCTCTCTCATTATTGGTCATGATCTCCCAGCTCTCTCAGTATTGACCTTGATCTCACAGTTCTCTCAGTATTGATCCTGATCTCCCAGCTCTCTCAGTATTGATCCTGATCTCCCAACTCTCTCAGTATTGACCCTGATCTCCCAGCTCTCTCCGTATTGACTCTGATCTCCCAGCTCTCTCAGTATTGACCCTGATTTCCCAGCTCTCTCAGTATTGATCCTGATCTCCCAGCTCTCTCAGTATTGACCCTGATCGCCCAGCTCTCTCCGTATTGACGCGGCTCTCCCAGCTCTCTCAGTATTGACCCTGATCTCGCAGCTCTCTCAGTATTGACCCGGATCTCCCAACTCTCTCAGTATTGACCCTGATCTCACAGCTCTCTCAGTATTGACCCTGATCTCCCTGCTCTCTCAGTATTGATCCTGATCTCCCAGCTCTCTCAGTATTGACCCTGATCTCCCAGCTCTCTCCGTATTGACCCGGCTCTCCCAGCTCTCCCAGTATTGACCCTGCTCTCCCAGCTCTCTCATTATTGGTCATGATCTCCCAGCTCTCTCAGTATTGACCCTGATCTCACAGTTCTCTCAGTATTGACCCTGGTCTCCCAGCTCTCTCAGTATTGATCCTGATCTCCCAGCTCTCTCAGTATTGACCCTGATCTCCCAGCTCTCTCTGTATTGACCCGGCTCTCCCAGCTCTCCCAGTATTGTCCCTGCTCTCCCAGCTCTCTCATTATTGGTCATGATCTCCCAGCTCTCTCAGTATTGACCCAGATCTCCCAGCTCTCTCAGTATTGACCTTGATCTCACAGTTCTCTCAGTATTGATCCTGATCTCCCAGCCCTCTCAGTATTGACCCTGATCTCCCAGCTCTCTCAGTATTGACCCTGATCTCCCAGCTCTCTCCGTATTGATCCTGATCTCCCAGCTCTCTAAGTATTGACCCTGATCTCCCAGCTCTCTCCGTATTGACCCGGCTCTCCCAGCTCTCTCAGTATTGATCCTGATCTCCCAGCTCTCTAAGTATTGATCCTGATCTCCCAGCTCTCTCAGTATTGACCCTGATCTTCCAGCTCTCTCAGTATTGTCCCTGCTCTCCCAGCTCTCTCAGTATTGACCTTGATCTCCCAGCTCTCTCATTATTGGTCATGATCTCCCAGCTCTCTCAGTATTGACCTTGATCTCACAGTTCTCTCAGTATTGATCCTGATCTCCCAGCTCTCTCAGTATTGACCCTGATCTCCCAGCTCTCTCAGTATTGATCCTGATCTCCCAGCTCTCTCAGTATTGACCCTGATCTCCCAGCTCTCTCCGTATTGACTCGGCTCTCCCAGCTCTCTCAGTGTTGACCCTGATCTCCCAGCTCTCTCAGTATTGATCCTGATCTCCCTGCTCTCTCAGTATTGACCCTGATCTCCCAGCTCTCTCCGTATTGACCCGGCTCTCCCAGCTGTCTCAGTATTGATCCTGATCTCCCAGCTCTCTCAGTATTGACCCTGATCTCCCAGCTCTCTCAGTATTGACCCTGATCTCCCAGCTCTCTCAGTATTGTCCCTGCTCTCCCAGCTCTCTCAGTATTGACCTTGATCTCACATTTCTTTCAGTATTGACCCTGATCTCCCAGCTCTCACAGTATTGACCCGGCTCTCCCAGCTCTCTCAGTATTGATCCTGATCTCCCAGCTCTCTCAGTATTGACCCTGATCTCCCAGCTCTCTCCGTATTGACCCGGCTCTCCCAGCTCTCCCAGTATTGTCCCTGCTCTCCCAGCTCTCTCATTATTGGTCATGATCTCCCAGCTCTCTCAGTATTGACCTTGATCTCACAGTTCTCTCAGTATTGATCCTGATCTCCCAGCTCTCTCAGTATTGATCCTGATCTCCCAACTCTCTCAGTATTGACCCTGATCTCCCAGCTCTCTCCGTATTGACTCTGATCTCCCAGCTCTCTCAGTATTGACCTTGATCTCACAGTTCTCTCAGTATTGATCCTGATCTCCCAGCCCTCTCAGTATTGACCCTGATCTCCCAGCTCTCTCAGTATTGACCCTGATCTCCCAGCTCTCTCAGTATTGATCCTGATCTCCCAGCTCTCTCAGTATTGACCCTGATCTCCCAGCTCTCTCCGTATTGACCCGGCTCTCCCAGCTCTCTCAGTATTGATCCTGATCTCCCAGCTCTCTAAGTATTGATCCTGATCTCCCAGCTCTCTCAGTATTGACCCTGATCTTCCAGCTCTCTCAGTATTGTCCCTGCTCTCCCAGCTCTCTCAGTATTGACCTTGATCTCACATTTCTCTCAGTATTGATCCTGATCTCCCAGCTCTCTCAGTATTGACCCTGATCTCCCAGCTCTCTCCGTATTGACCCGGCTCTCCCAGCTCTCTCAGTATTGTCCCTGCTCTCCCAGCTCTCTCATTATTGGTCATGATCTCCCAGCTCTCTCAGTATTGACCCTGATCTCACAGTTCTCTCAGTATTGACCCTGGTCTCCCAGCTCTCTCAGTATTGATCCTGGTCTCCCAGCTCTCTCAGTATTGACCCTGATCTCCCAGCTCTCTCTGTATTGACCCGGCTCTCCCAGCTCTCCCAGTATTGTCCCTGCTCTCCCAGCTCTCTCATTATTGGTCATGATCTCCCAGCTCTCTCAGTATTGACCCAGATCTCCCAGCTCTCTCAGTATTGACCTTGATCTCACAGTTCTCTCAGTATTGATCCTGATCTCCCAGCCCTCTCAGTATTGACCCTGATCTCCCAGCTCTCTCAGTATTGACCCTGATCTCCCAGCTCTCTCCGTATTGATCCTGATCTCCCAGCTCTCTCAGTATTGACCCTGATCTCCCAGCTCTCTCCGTATTGACCCGGCTCTCCCAGCTCTCTCAGTATTGATCCTGATCTCCCAGCTCTCTAAGTATTGATCCTGATCTCCCAGCTCTCTCAGTATTGACCCTGATCTTCCAGCTCTCTCAGTATTGACCTTGATCTCACATTTCTCTCAGTATTGATCCTGATCTCCCAGCTCTCTCAGTATTGACCCTGATCTCCCAGCTCTCTCCATATTGACCCGGCTCTCCCAGCTCTCCCAGTATTGTCCCTGCTCTCCCAGCTCTCTCATTATTGGTCATGATCTCCCAGCTCTCTCAGTATTGACCTTGATCTCACAGTTCTCTCAGTATTGATCCTGATCTCCCAGCTCTCTCAGTATTGACCCTGATCTCCCAGCTCTCTCCGTATTGACCCGGCTCTCCCAGCTCTCTCAGTATTGATCCTGATCTCCCAGCTCTCTAAGTATTGATCCTGATCTCCCAGCTCTCTCAGTATTGACCCTGATCTTCCAGCTCTCTCAGTATTGTCCCTGCTCTCCCAGCTCTCTCAGTATTGACCTTGATCTCACATTTCTCTCAGTATTGATCCTGATCTCCCAGCTCTCTCAGTATTGACCCTGATCTCCCAGCTCTCTCCGTATTGACCCGGCTCTCCCAGCTCTCCCAGTATTGTCCCTGCTCTCCCAGCTCTCTCATTATTGGTCATGATCTCCCAGCTCTCTCAGTATTGACCTTGATCTCACAGTTCTCTCAGTATTGATCCTGATCTCCCAGCTCTCTCAGTATTGACCCTGATCTCCCAGCTCTCTCAGTATTGATCCTGATCTCCCAGCTCTCTCAGTATTGACCCTGATCTCCCAGCTCTCTCCGTATTGACTCGGCTCTCCCAGCTCTCTCAGTGTTGACCCTGATCTCCCAGCTCTCTCAGTATTGATCCTGATCTCCCTGCTCTCTCAGTATTGACCCTGATCTCCCAGCTCTCTCCGTATTGACCCGGCTCTCCCAGCTGTCTCAGTATTGATCCTGATCTCCCAGCTCTCTCAGTATTGACCCTGATCTCCCAGCTCTCTCAGTATTGACCCTGATCTCCCAGCTCTCTCAGTATTGTCCCTGCTCTCCCAGCTCTCTCCATTTTGACCCTGATCTCCCAGCTCTCTCAGTATTGTCCCTGCTCTCCCAGCTCTCTCAGTATTGACCTTGATCTCACATTTCTTTCAGTATTGACCCTGATCTCCCAGCTCTCACAGTATTGACCCGGCTCTCCCAGCTCTCTCAGTATTGATCCTGATCTCCCAGCTCTCTCAGTATTGACCCTGATCTCCCAGCTCTCTCCGTATTGACCCGGCTCTCCCAGCTCTCCCAGTATTGTCCCTGCTCTCCCAGCTCTCTCATTATTGGTCATGATCTCCCAGCTCTCTCAGTATTGACCTTGATCTCACAGTTCTCTCAGTATTGATCCTGATCTCCCAGCTCTCTCAGTATTGATCCTGATCTCCCAACTCTCTCAGTATTGACCCTGATCTCCCAGCTCTCTCCGTATTGACTCTGATCTCCCAGCTCTCTCAGTATTGACCTTGATCTCACAGTTCTCTCAGTATTGATCCTGATCTCCCAGCCCTCTCAGTATTGACCCTGATCTCCCAGCTCTCTCAGTATTGACCCTGATCTCCCAGCTCTCTCCGTATTGATCCTGATCTCCCAGCTCTCTCAGTATTGACCCTGATCTCCCAGCTCTCTCCGTATTGACCCGGCTCTCCCAGCTCTCTCAGTATTGATCCTGATCTCCCAGCTCTCTAAGTATTGATCCTGATCTCCCAGCTCTCTCAGTATTGACCCTGATCTTCCAGCTCTCTCAGTATTGTCCCTGCTCTCCCAGCTCTCTCAGTATTGACCTTGATCGCACATTTCTCTCAGTATTGATCCTGATCTCCCAGCTCTCTCAGTATTGACCCTGATCTCCCAGCTCTCTCCGTATTGACCCGGCTCTCCCAGCTCTCCCAGTATTGTCCCTGCTCTCCCAGCTCTCTCATTATTGGTCATGATCTCCCAGCTCTCTCAGTATTGACCCTGATCTCCCAGCTCTCTCAGTATTGATCCTGATCTCCCAGCTCTCTCAGTATTGACCCTGATCTCCCAGCTCTCTCCGTATTGACTCGGCTCTCCCAGCTCTCTCAGTATTGACCCTGATCTCCCAGCTCTCTCAGTATTGATCCTGGTCTCCCAGCTCTCTCTGTATTGACCCGGCTCTCCCAGCTCTCCCAGTATTGTCCCTGCTCTCCCAGCTCTCTCATTATTGGTCATGATCTCCCAGCTCTCTCAGTATTGACCCAGATCTCCCAGCTCTCTCAGTATTGACCTTGATCTCACAGTTCTCTCAGTATTGATCCTGATCTCCCAGCCCTCTCAGTATTGACCCTGATCTCCCAGCTCTCTCAGTATTGACCCTGATCTCCCAGCTCTCTCCGTATTGATCCTGATCTCCCAGCTCTCTCAGTATTGACCCTGATCTCCCAGCTCTCTCCGTATTGACCCGGCTCTCCCAGCTCTCTCAGTATTGATCCTGATCTCCCAGCTCTCTAAGTATTGATCCTGATCTCCCAGCTCTCTCAGTATTGACCCTGATCTTCCAGCTCTCTCAGTATTGTCCCTGCTCTCCCAGCTCTCTCAGTATTGACCTTGATCTCACATTTCTCTCAGTATTGATCCTGATCTCCCAGCTCTCTCAGTATTGACCCTGATCTCCCAGCTCTCTCCGTATTGACCCGGCTCTCCCAGCTCTCCCAGTATTGTCCCTGCTCTCCCAGCTCTCTCATTATTGGTCATGATCTCCCAGCTCTCTCAGTATTGACCTTGATCTCACAGTTCTCTCAGTATTGATCCTGATCTCCCAGCTCTCTCAGTATTGACCCTGATCTCCCAGCTCTCTCAGTATTGATCCTGATCTCCCAGCTCTCTCAGTATTGACCCTGATCTCCCAGCTCTCTCCGTATTGACTCGGCTCTCCCAGCTCTCTCAGTATTGACCCTGATCTCCCAGCTCTCTCAGTATTGATCCTGATCTCCCTGCTCTCTCAGTATTGACCCTGATCTCCCAGCTCTCTCCGTATTGACCCGGCTCTCCCAGCTGTCTCAGTATTGATCCTGATCTCCCAGCTCTCTCAGTATTGACCCTGATCTCCCAGCTCTCTCAGTATTGACCCTGATCTCCCAGCTCTCTCAGTATTGTCCCTGCTCTCCCAGCTCTCTCCATTTTGACCCTGATCTCCCAGCTCTCTCAGTATTGTCCCTGCTCTCCCAGCTCTCTCAGTATTGACCTTGATCTCACATTTCTTTCAGTATTGACCCTGATCTCCCAGCTCTCACAGTATTGACCCGGCTCTCCCAGCTCTCTCAGTATTGATCCTGATCTCCCAGCTCTCTCAGCATTGACCCTGATCTCCCAGCTCTCTCCGTATTGACCCGGCTCTCCCAGCTCTCCCAGTATTGTCCCTGCTCTCCCAGCTCTCTCATTATTGGTCATGATCTCCCAGCTCTCTCAGTATTGACCTTGATCTCACAGTTCTCTCAGTATTGATCCTGATCTCCCAGCTCTCTCAGTATTGATCCTGATCTCCCAACTCTCTCAGTATTGACCCTGATCTCCCAGCTCTCTCCGTATTGACTCTGATCTCCCAACTCTCTCAGTATTGACCCTGATTTCCCAGCTCTCTCAGTATTGATCCTGATCTCCCAGCTCTCTCAGTATTGACCCTGATCGCCCAGCTCTCTCCGTATTGACGCGGCTCTCCCAGCTCTCTCAGTATTGACCCTGATCTCGCAGCTCTCTCAGTATTGACCCAGATCTCCCAACTCTCTCAGTATTGACCCTGATCTCACAGCTCTCTCAGTATTGACCCTGATCTCCCTGCTCTCTCAGTATTGATCCTGATCTCCCAGCTCTCTCAGTATTGACCCTGATCTCCCAGCTCTCTCCGTATTGACCCGGCTCTCCCAGCTCTCCCAGTATTGACCCTGCTCTCCCAGCTCTCTCATTATTGGTCATGATCTCCCAGCTCTCTCAGTATTGACCCTGATCTCACAGTTCTCTCAGTATTGACCCTGGTCTCCCAGCTCTCTCAGTATTGATCCTGATCTCCCAGCTCTCTCAGTATTGACCCTGATCTCCCAGCTCTCTCTGTATTGACCCGGCTCTCCCAGCTCTCCCAGTATTGTCCCTGCTCTCCCAGCTCTCTCATTATTGGTCATGATCTCCCAGCTCTCTCAGTATTGACCCAGATCTCCCAGCTCTCTCAGTATTGACCTTGATCTCACAGTTCTCTCAGTATTGATCCTGATCTCCCAGCCCTCTCAGTATTGACCCTGATCTCCCAGCTCTCTCAGTATTGACCCTGATCTCCCAGCTCTCTCCGTATTGATCCTGATCTCCCAGCTCTCTCAGTATTGACCCTGATCTCCCAGCTCTCTCCGTATTGACCCGGCTCTCCCAGCTCTCTCAGTATTGATCCTGATCTCCCAGCTCTCTAAGTATTGATCCTGATCTCCCAGCTCTCTCAGTATTGACCCTGATCTTCCAGCTCTCTCAGTATTGTCCCTGCTCTCCCAGCTCTCTCAGTATTGACCTTGATCTCACATTTCTCTCAGTATTGATCCTGATCTCCCAGCTCTCTCAGTATTGACCCTGATCTCCCAGCTCTCTCCGTATTGACCCGGCTCTCCCAGCTCTCCCAGTATTGTCCCTGCTCTCCCAGCTCTCTCATTATTGGTCATGATCTCCCAGCTCTCTCAGTATTGACCTTGATCTCACAGTTCTCTCAGTATTGATCCTGATCTCCCAGCTCTCTCAGTATTGACCCTGATCTCCCAGCTCTCTCAGTATTGATCCTGATCTCCCAGCTCTCTCAGTATTGACCCTGATCTCCCAGCTCTCTCCGTATTGACTCGGCTCTCCCAGCTCTCTCAGTGTTGACCCTGATCTCCCAGCTCTCTCAGTATTGATCCTGATCTCCCTGCTCTCTCAGTATTGACCCTGATCTCCCAGCTCTCTCCGTATTGACCCGGCTCTCCCAGCTGTCTCAGTATTGATCCTGATCTCCCAGCTCTCTCAGTATTGACCCTGATCTCCCAGCTCTCTCAGTATTGACCCTGATCTCCCAGCTCTCTCAGTATTGTCCCTGCTCTCCCAGCTCTCTCCATTTTGACCCTGATCTCCCAGCTCTCTCAGTATTGTCCCTGCTCTCCCAGCTCTCTCAGTATTGACCTTGATCTCACATTTCTTTCAGTATTGACCCTGATCTCCCAGCTCTCACAGTATTGACCCGGCTCTCCCAGCTCTCTCAGTATTGATCCTGATCTCCCAGCTCTCTCAGTATTGACCCTGATCTCCCAGCTCTCTCCGTATTGACCCGGCTCTCCCAGCTCTCCCAGTATTGTCCCTGCTCTCCCAGCTCTCTCATTATTGGTCATGATCTCCCAGCTCTCTCAGTATTGACCTTGATCTCACAGTTCTCTCAGTATTGATCCTGATCTCCCAGCTCTCTCAGTATTGATCCTGATCTCCCAACTCTCTCAGTATTGACCCTGATCTCCCAGCTCTCTCCGTATTGACTCTGATCTCCCAGCTCTCTCTGTATTGACCTTCATCTCACAGTTCTCTCAGTATTGATCCTGATCTCCCAGCCCTCTCAGTATTGACCCTGATCTCCCAGCTCTCTCAGTATTGACCCTGATCTCCCAGCTCTCTCCGTATTGATCCTGATCTCCCAGCTCTCTCAGTATTGACCCTGATCTCCCAGCTCTCTCCGTATTGACCCGGCTCTCCCAGCTCTCTCAGTATTCATCCTGATCTCCCAGCTCTCTAAGTATTGATCCTGATCTCCCAGCTCTCTCAGTATTGACCCTGATCTTCCAGCTCTCTCAGTATTGTCCCTGCTCTCCCAGCTCTCTCAGTATTGACCTTGATCTCACATTTCTCTCAGTATTGATCCTGATCTCCCAGCTCTCTCAGTATTGACCCTGATCTCCCAGCTCTCTCCGTATTGACCCGGCTCTCCCAGCTCTCCCAGTATTGTCCCTGCTCTCCCAGCTCTCTCATTATTGGTCATGATCTCCCAGCTCTCTCAGTATTGACCTTGATCTCACAGTTCTCTCAGTATTGATCCTGATCTCCCAGCTCTCTCAGTATTGACCCTGATCTCCCAGCTCTCTCAGTATTGATCCTGATCTCCCAGCTCTCTCAGTATTGACCCTGATCTCCCAGCTCTCTCCGTATTGACTCGGCTCTCCCAGCTCTCTCAGTGTTGACCCTGATCTCCCAGCTCTCTCAGTATTGATCCTGATCTCCCTGCTCTCTCAGTATTGACCCTGATCTCCCAGCTCTCTCCGTATTGACCCGGCTCTCCCAGCTGTCTCAGTATTGATCCTGATCTCCCAGCTCTCTCAGTATTGACCCTGATCTCCCAGCTCTCTCAGTATTGACCCTGATCTCCCAGCTCTCTCAGTATTGTCCCTGCTCTCCCAGCTCTCTCCATTTTGACCCTGATCTCCCAGCTCTCTCAGTATTGTCCCTGCTCTCCCAGCTCTCTCAGTATTGACCTTGATCTCACATTTCTTTCAGTATTGACCCTGATCTCCCAGCTCTCACAGTATTGACCCTGATCTTCCAGCTCTCTCAGTATTGTCCCTGCTCTCCCAGCTCTCTCAGTATTGACCTTGATCTCACATTTCTCTCAGTATTGATCCTGATCTCCCAGCTCTCTCAGTATTGACCCTGATCTCCCAGCTCTCTCCGTATTGACCCGGCTCTCCCAGCTCTCCCAGTATTGTCCCTGCTCTCCCAGCTCTCTCATTATTGGTCATGATCTCCCAGCTCTCTCAGTATTGACCTTGATCTCACAGTTCTCTCAGTATTGATCCTGATCTCCCAGCTCTCTCAGTATTGACCCTGATCTCCCAGCTCTCTCAGTATTGATCCTGATCTCCCAGCTCTCTCAGTATTGACCCTGATCTCCCAGCTCTCTCCGTATTGACTCGGCTCTCCCAGCTCTCTCAGTATTGACCCTGATCTCCCAGCTCTCTCAGTATTGATCCTGATCTCCCTGCTCTCTCAGTATTGACCCTGATCTCCCAGCTCTCTCCGTATTGACCCGGCTCTCCCAGCTGTCTCAGTATTGATCCTGATCTCCCAGCTCTCTCAGTATTGACCCTGATCTCCCAGCTCTCTCAGTATTGACCCTGATCTCCCAGCTCTCTCAGTATTGTCCCTGCTCTCCCAGCTCTCTCCATTTTGACCCTGATCTCCCAGCTCTCTCAGTATTGTCCCTGCTCTCCCAGCTCTCTCAGTATTGACCTTGATCTCACATTTCTTTCAGTATTGACCCTGATCTCCCAGCTCTCACAGTATTGACCCGGCTCTCCCAGCTCTCTCAGTATTGATCCTGATCTCCCAGCTCTCTCAGCATTGACCCTGATCTCCCAGCTCTCTCCGTATTGACCCGGCTCTCCCAGCTCTCCCAGTATTGTCCCTGCTCTCCCAGCTCTCTCATTATTGGTCATGATCTCCCAGCTCTCTCAGTATTGACCTTGATCTCACAGTTCTCTCAGTATTGATCCTGATCTCCCAGCTCTCTCAGTATTGATCCTGATCTCCCAACTCTCTCAGTATTGACCCTGATCTCCCAGCTCTCTCCGTATTGACTCTGATCTCCCAACTCTCTCAGTATTGACCCTGATTTCCCAGCTCTCTCAGTATTGATCCTGATCTCCCAGCTCTCTCAGTATTGACCCTGATCGCCCAGCTCTCTCCGTATTGACGCGGCTCTCCCAGCTCTCTCAGTATTGACCCTGATCTCGCAGCTCTCTCAGTATTGACCCGGATCTCCCAACTCTCTCAGTATTGACCCTGATCTCACAGCTCTCTCAGTATTGACCCTGATCTCCCTGCTCTCTCAGTATTGATCCTGATCTCCCAGCTCTCTCAGTATTGACCCTGATCTCCCAGCTCTCTCCGTATTGACCCGGCTCTCCCAGCTCTCCCAGTATTGACCCTGCTCTCCCAGCTCTCTCATTATTGGTCATGATCTCCCAGCTCTCTCAGTATTGACCCTGGTCTCCCAGCTCTCTCAGTATTGATCCTGATCTCCCAGCTCTCTCAGTATTGACCCTGATCTCCCAGCTCTCTCTGTATTGACCCGGCTCTCCCAGCTCTCCCAGTATTGTCCCTGCTCTCCCAGCTCTCTCATTATTGGTCATGATCTCCCAGCTCTCTCAGTATTGACCCAGATCTCCCAGCTCTCTCAGTATTGACCTTGATCTCACAGTTCTCTCAGTATTGATCCTGATCTCCCAGCCCTCTCAGTATTGACCCTGATCTCCCAGCTCTCTCAGTATTGACCCTGATCTCCCAGCTCTCTCCGTATTGATCCTGATCTCCCAGCTCTCTCAGTATTGACCCTGATCTGCCAGCTCTCTCCGTATTGACCCGGCTCTCCCAGCTCTCTCAGTATTGATCCTGATCTCCCAGCTCTCTAAGTATTGATCCTGATCTCCCAGCTCTCTCAGTATTGACCCTGATCTTCCAGCTCTCTCAGTATTGTCCCTGCTCTCCCAGCTCTCTCAGTATTGACCTTGATCTCACATTTCTCTCAGTATTGATCCTGATCTCCCAGCTCTCTCAGTATTGACCCTGATCTCCCAGCTCTCTCCGTATTGACCCGGCTCTCCCAGCTCTCCCAGTATTGTCCCTGCTCTCCCAGCTCTCTCATTATTGGTCATGATCTCCCAGCTCTCTCAGTATTGACCTTGATCTCACAGTTCTCTCAGTATTGATCCTGATCTCCCAGCTCTCTCAGTATTGACCCTGATCTCCCAGCTCTCTCAGTATTGATCCTGATCTCCCAGCTCTCTCAGTATTGACCCTGATCTCCCAGCTCTCTCCGTATTGACTCGGCTCTCCCAGCTCTCTCAGTGTTGACCCTGATCTCCCAGCTCTCTCAGTATTGATCCTGATCTCCCTGCTCTCTCAGTATTGACCCTGATCTCCCAGCTCTCTCCGTATTGACCCGGCTCTCCCAGCTGTCTCAGTATTGATCCTGATCTCCCAGCTCTCTCAGTATTGACCCTGATCTCCCAGCTCTCTCAGTATTGACCCTGATCTCCCAGCTCTCTCAGTATTGTCCCTGCTCTCCCAGCTCTCTCCATTTTGACCCTGATCTCCCAGCTCTCTCAGTATTGTCCCTGCTCTCCCAGCTCTCTCAGTATTGACCTTGATCTCACATTTCTTTCAGTATTGACCCTGATCTCCCAGCTCTCACAGTATTGACCCGGCTCTCCCAGCTCTCTCAGTATTGATCCTGATCTCCCAGCTCTCTCAGTATTGACCCTGATCTCCCAGCTCTCTCCGTATTGACCCGGCTCTCCCAGCTCTCCCAGTATTGTCCCTGCTCTCCCAGCTCTCTCATTATTGGTCATGATCTCCCAGCTCTCTCAGTATTGACCTTGATCTCACAGTTCTCTCAGTATTGATCCTGATCTCCCAGCTCTCTCAGTATTGATCCTGATCTCCCAACTCTCTCAGTATTGACCCTGATCTCCCAGCTCTCTCCGTATTGACTCTGATCTCCCAGCTCTCTCTGTATTGACCTTCATCTCACAGTTCTCTCAGTATTGATCCTGATCTCCCAGCCCTCTCAGTATTGACCCTGATCTCCCAGCTCTCTCAGTATTGACCCTGATCTCCCAGCTCTCTCCGTATTGATCCTGATCTCCCAGCTCTCTCAGTATTGACCCTGATCTCCCAGCTCTCTCCGTATTGACCCGGCTCTCCCAGCTCTCTCAGTATTGATCCTGATCTCCCAGCTCTCTAAGTATTGATCCTGATCTCCCAGCTCTCTCAGTATTGACCCTGATCTTCCAGCTCTCTCAGTATTGTCCCTGCTCTCCCAGCTCTCTCAGTATTGACCTTGATCTCACATTTCTCTCAGTATTGATCCTGATCTCCCAGCTCTCTCAGTATTGACCCTGATCTCCCAGCTCTCTCCGTATTGACCCGGCTCTCCCAGCTCTCCCAGTATTGTCCCTGCTCTCCCAGCTCTCTCATTATTGGTCATGATCTCCCAGCTCTCTCAGTATTGACCTTGATCTCACAGTTCTCTCAGTATTGATCCTGATCTCCCAGCTCTCTCAGTATTGACCCTGATCTCCCAGCTCTCTCAGTATTGATCCTGATCTCCCAGCTCTCTCAGTATTGACCCTGATCTCCCAGCTCTCTCCGTATTGACTCGGCTCTCCCAGCTCTCTCAGTATTGACCCTGATCTCCCAGCTCTCTCAGTATTGATCCTGATCTCCCTGCTCTCTCAGTATTGACCCTGATCTCCCAGCTCTCTCCGTATTGACCCGGCTCTCCCAGCTGTCTCAGTATTGATCCTGATCTCCCAGCTCTCTCAGTATTGACCCTGATCTCCCAGCTCTCTCAGTATTGACCCTGATCTCCCAGCTCTCTCAGTATTGTCCCTGCTCTCCCAGCTCTCTCCATTTTGACCCTGATCTCCCAGCTCTCTCAGTATTGTCCCTGCTCTCCCAGCTCTCTCAGTATTGACCTCGATCTCACATTTCTTTCAGTATTGACCCTGATCTCCCAGCTCTCACAGTATTGACCCGGCTCTCCCAGCTCTCTCAGTATTGATCCTGATCTCCCAGCTCTCTCAGTATTGACCCTGATCTCCCAGCTCTCTCCGTATTGACCCGGCTCTCCCAGCTCTCCCAGTATTGACCCTGCTCTCCCAGCTCTCTCATTATTGGTCATGATCTCCCAGCTCTCTCAGTATTGACCCTGATCTCACAGTTCTCTCAGTATTGACCCTGGTCTCCCAGCTCTCTCAGTATTGATCCTGGTCTCCCAGCTCTCTCAGTATTGACCCTGATCTCCCAGCTCTCTCTGTATTGACCCGGCTCTCCCAGCTCTCCCAGTATTGTCCCTGCTCTCCCAGCTCTCTCATTATTGGTCATGATCTCCCAGCTCTCTCAGTATTGACCCAGATCTCCCAGCTCTCTCAGTATTGACCTTGATCTCACAATTCTCTCAGTATTGATCCTGATCTCCCAGCCCTCTCAGTATTGACCCTGATCTCCCAGCTCTCTCAGTATTGACCCTGATCTCCCAGCTCTCTCCGTATTGATCCTGATCTCCCAGCTCTCTCAGTATTGACCCTGATCTCCCAGCTCTCTCCGTATTGACCCGGCTCTCCCAGCTCTCTCAGTATTGATCCTGATCTCCCAGCTCTCTAAGTATTGATCCTGATCTCCCAGCTCTCTCAGTATTGACCCTGATCTTCCAGCTCTCTCAGTATTGTCCCTGCTCTCCCAGCTCTCTCAGTATTGACCTTGATCTCACATTTCTCTCAGTATTGATCCTGATCTCCCAGCTCTCTCAGTATTGACCCTGATCTCCCAGCTCTCTCCGTATTGACCCGGCTCTCCCAGCTCTCCCAGTATTGTCCCTGCTCTCCCAGCTCTCTCATTATTGGTCATGATCTCCCAGCTCTCTCAGTATTGACCTTGATCTCACAGTTCTCTCAGTATTGATCCTGATCTCCCAGCTCTCTCAGTATTGATCCTGATCTCCCAACTCTCTCAGTATTGACCCTGATCTCCCAGCTCTCTCCGTATTGACTCTGATCTCCCAGCTCTCTCAGTATTGACCCTGATTTCCCAGCTCTCTCAGTATTGATCCTGATCTCCCAGCTCTCTCAGTATTGACCCTGATCTCCCAGCTCTCTCCGTATTGACCCGGCTCTCCCAGCTCTCCCAGTATTGACCCTGCTCTCCCAGCTCTCTCATTATTGGTCATGATCTCCCAGCTCTCTCAGTATTGACCCTGATCTCACAGTTCTCTCAGTATTGACCCTGGTCTCCCAGCTCTCTCAGTATTGATCCTGATCTCCCAGCTCTCTCAGTATTGACCCTGATCTCCCAGCTCTCTCTGTATTGACCCGGCTCTCCCAGCTCTCCCAGTATTGTCCCTGCTCTCCCAGCTCTCTCATTATTGGTCATGATCTCCCAGCTCTCTCAGTATTGACCCAGATCTCCCAGCTCTCTCAGTATTGACCTTGATCTCACAGTTCTCTCAGTATTGATCCTGATCTCCCAGCCCTCTCAGTATTGACCCTGATCTCCCAGCTCTCTCAGTATTGACCCTGATCTCCCAGCTCTCTCCGTATTGATCCTGATCTCCCAGCTCTCTCAGTATTGACCCTGATCTCCCAGCTCTCTCCGTATTGACCCGGCTCTCCCAGCTCTCTCAGTATTGATCCTGATCTCCCAGCTCTCTAAGTATTGATCCTGATCTCCCAGCTCTCTCAGTATTGACCCTGATCTTCCAGCTCTCTCAGTATTGTCCCTGCTCTCCCAGCTCTCTCAGTATTGACCTTGATCTCACATTTCTCTCAGTATTGATCCTGATCTCCCAGCTCTCTCAGTATTGACCCTGATCTCCCAGCTCTCTCCGTATTGACCCGGCTCTCCCAGCTCTCCCAGTATTGTCCCTGCTCTCCCAGCTCTCTCATTATTGGTCATGATCTCCCAGCTCTCTCAGTATTGACCTTGATCTCACAGTTCTCTCAGTATTGATCCTGATCTCCCAGCTCTCTCAGTATTGACCCTGATCTCCCAGCTCTCTCAGTATTGATCCTGATCTCCCAGCTCTCTCAGTATTGACCCTGATCTCCCAGCTCTCTCCGTATTGACTCGGCTCTCCCAGCTCTCTCAGTGTTGACCCTGATCTCCCAGCTCTCTCAGTATTGATCCTGATCTCCCTGCTCTCTCAGTATTGACCCTGATCTCCCAGCTCTCTCCGTATTGACCCGGCTCTCCCAGCTGTCTCAGTATTGATCCTGATCTCCCAGCTCTCTCAGTATTGACCCTGATCTCCCAGCTCTCTCAGTATTGACCCTGATCTCCCAGCTCTCTCAGTATTGTCCCTGCTCTCCCAGCTCTCTCCATTTTGACCCTGATCTCCCAGCTCTCTCAGTATTGTCCCTGCTCTCCCAGCTCTCTCAGTATTGACCTTGATCTCACATTTCTTTCAGTATTGACCCTGATCTCCCAGCTCTCACAGTATTGACCCGGCTCTCCCAGCTCTCTCAGTATTGATCCTGATCTCCCAGCTCTCTCAGTATTGACCCTGATCTCCCAGCTCTCTCCGTATTGACCCGGCTCTCCCAGCTCTCCCAGTATTGTCCCTGCTCTCCCAGCTCTCTCATTATTGGTCATGATCTCCCAGCTCTCTCAGTATTCACCTTGATCTCACAGTTCTCTCAGTATTGATCCTGATCTCCCAGCTCTCTCAGTATTGATCCTGATCTCCCAACTCTCTCAGTATTGACCCTGATCTCCCAGCTCTCTCCGTATTGACTCTGATCTCCCAGCTCTCTCAGTATTGACCCTGATTTCCCAGCTGTCTCAGTATTGATCCTGATCTCCCAGCTCTCTCAGTATTGACCCTGATCTCCCAGCTCTCTCAGTATTGACCCTGATCTCCCAGCTCTCTCAGTATTGTCCCTGCTCTCCCAGCTCTCTCCATTTTGACCCTGATCTCCCAGCTCTCTCAGTATTGTCCCTGCTCTCCCAGCTCTCTCAGTATTGACCTTGATCTCACATTTCTTTCAGTATTGACCCTGATCTCCCAGCTCTCACAGTATTGACCCGGCTCTCCCAGCTCTCTCAGTATTGATCCTGATCTCCCAGCTCTCTCAGTATTGACCCTGATCTCCCAGCTCTCTCCGTATTGACCCGGCTCTCCCAGCTCTCCCAGTATTGTCCCTGCTCTCCCAGCTCTCTCATTATTGGTCATGATCTCCCAGCTCTCTCAGTATTGACCTTGATCTCACAGTTCTCTCAGTATTGATCCTGATCTCCCAGCTCTCTCAGTATTGATCCTGATCTCCCAACTCTCTCAGTATTGACCCTGATCTCCCAGCTCTCTCCGTATTGACTCTGATCTCCCAGCTCTCTCAGTATTGACCTTGATCTCACAGTTCTCTCAGTATTGATCCTGATCTCCCAGCCCTCTCAGTATTGACCCTGATCTCCCAGCTCTCTCAGTATTGACCCGGCTCTCCTAGCTCTCTCAGTATTGATCCTGATCTCCCAGCTCTCTCAGTATTGACCCTGATCTTCCAGCTCTCTCAGTATTGTCCCTGCTCTCCCAGCTCTCTCAGTATTGACCTTGATCTCACATTTCTCTCAGTATTGATCCTGATCTCCCAGCTCTCTCAGTATTGACCCTGATCTCCCAGCTCTCTCCGTATTGACCCGGCTCTCCCAGCTCTCCCAGTATTGTCCCTGCTCTCCCAGCTCTCTCATTATTGGTCATGATCTCCCAGCTCTCTCAGTATTGACCTTGATCTCACAGTTCTCTCAGTATTGATCCTGATCTCCCAGCTCTCTCAGTATTGACCCTGATCTCCCAGCTCTCTCAGTATTGATCCTGATCTCCCAGCTCTCTCAGTATTGACCCTGATCTCCCAGCTCTCTCCGTATTGACTCGGCTCTCCCAGCTCTCTCAGTATTGACCCTGATCTCCCAGCTCTCTCAGTATTGATCCTGATCTCCCTGCTCTCTCAGTATTGACCCTGATCTCCCAGCTCTCTCCGTATTGACCCGGCTCTCCCAGCTGTCTCAGTATTGATCCTGATCTCCCAGCTCTCTCAGTATTGACCCTGATCTCCCAGCTCTCTCAGTATTGACCCTGATCTCCCAGCTCTCTCAGTATTGTCCCTGCTCTCCCAGCTCTCTCCATTTTGACCCTGATCTCCCAGCTCTCTCAGTATTGTCCCTGCTCTCCCAGCTCTCTCAGTATTGACCTTGATCTCACATTTCTTTCAGTATTGACCCTGATCTCCCAGCTCTCACAGTATTGACCCGGCTCTCCCAGCTCTCTCAGTATTGATCCTGATCTCCCAGCTCTCTCAGTATTGACCCTGATCTCCCAGCTCTCTCCGTATTGACCCGGCTCTCCCAGCTCTCCCAGTATTGACCCTGCTCTCCCAGCTCTCTCATTATTGGTCATGATCTCCCAGCTCTCTCAGTATTGACCCTGATCTCACAGTTCTCTCAGTATTGACCCTGGTCTCCCAGCTCTCTCAGTATTGATCCTGGTCTCCCAGCTCTCTCAGTATTGACCCTGATCTCCCAGCTCTCTCTGTATTGACCCGGCTCTCCCAGCTCTCCCAGTATTGTCCCTGCTCTCCCAGCTCTCTCATTATTGGTCATGATCTCCCAGCTCTCTCAGTATTGACCCAGATCTCCCAGCTCTCTCAGTATTGACCTTGATCTCACAGTTCTCTCAGTATTGATCCTGATCTCCCAGCCCTCTCAGTATTGACCCTGATCTCCCAGCTCTCTCAGTATTGACCCTGATCTCCCAGCTCTCTCCGTATTGATCCTGATCTCCCAGCTCTCTCAGTATTGACCCTGATCTCCCAGCTCTCTCCGTATTGACCCGGCTCTCCCAGCTCTCTCAGTATTGATCCTGATCTCCCAGCTCTCTAAGTATTGATCCTGATCTCCCAGCTCTCTCAGTATTGACCCTGATCTTCCAGCTCTCTCAGTATTGTCCCTGCTCTCCCAGCTCTCTCAGTATTGACCTTGATCTCACATTTCTCTCAGTATTGATCCTGATCTCCCAGCTCTCTCAGTATTGACCCTGATCTCCCAGCTCTCTCCGTATTGACCCGGCTCTCCCAGCTCTCCCAGTATTGTCCCTGCTCTCCCAGCTCTCTCATTATTGGTCATGATCTCCCAGCTCTCTCAGTATTGACCTTGATCTCACAGTTCTCTCAGTATTGATCCTGATCTCCCAGCTCTCTCAGTATTGATCCTGATCTCCCAACTCTCTCAGTATTGACCCTGATCTCCCAGCTCTCTCCGTATTGACTCTGATCTCCCAGCTCTCTCAGTATTGACCCTGATTTCCCAGCTCTCTCAGTATTGATCCTGATCTCCCAGCTCTCTCAGTATTGACCCTGATCTCCCAGCTCTCTCCGTATTGACCCGGCTCTCCCAGCTCTCCCAGTATTGTCCCTGCTCTCCCAGCTCTCTCATTATTGGTCATGATCTCCCAGCTCTCTCAGTATTGACCCTGATCTCACAGTTCTCTCAGTATTGACCCTGGTCTCCCAGCTCTCTCAGTATTGATCCTGATCTCCCAGCTCTCTCAGTATTGACCCTGATCTCCCAGCTCTCTCTGTATTGACCCGGCTCTCCCAGCTCTCCCAGTATTGTCCCTGCTCTCCCAGCTCTCTCATTATTGGTCATGATCTCCCAGCTCTCTCAGTATTGACCCAGATCTCCCAGCTCTCTCAGTATTGACCTTGATCTCACAGTTCTCTCAGTATTGATCCTGATCTCCCAGCCCTCTCAGTATTGACCCTGATCTCCCAGCTCTCTCAGTATTGACCCTGATCTCCCAGCTCTCTCCGTATTGATCCTGATCTCCCAGCTCTCTCAGTATTGACCCTGATCTCCCAGCTCTCTCCGTATTGACCCGGCTCTCCCAGCTCTCTCAGTATTGATCCTGATCTCCCAGCTCTCTAAGTATTGATCCTGATCTCCCAGCTCTCTCAGTATTGACCCTGATCTTCCAGCTCTCTCAGTATTGTCCCTGCTCTCCCAGCTCTCTCAGTATTGACCTTGATCTCACATTTCTCTCAGTATTGATCCTGATCTCCCAGCTCTCTCAGTATTGACCCTGATCTCCCAGCTCTCTCCGTATTGACCCGGCTCTCCCAGCTCTCCCAGTATTGTCCCTGCTCTCCCAGCTCTCTCATTATTGGTCATGATCTCCCAGCTCTCTCAGTATTGACCTTGATCTCACAGTTCTCTCAGTATTGATCCTGATCTCCCAGCTCTCTCAGTATTGACCCTGATCTCCCAGCTCTCTCAGTATTGATCCTGATCTCCCAGCTCTCTCAGTATTGACCCTGATCTCCCAGCTCTCTCCGTATTGACTCGGCTCTCCCAGCTCTCTCAGTGTTGACCCTGATCTCCCAGCTCTCTCAGTATTGATCCTGATCTCCCTGCTCTCTCAGTATTGACCCTGATCTCCCAGCTCTCTCCGTATTGACCCGGCTCTCCCAGCTGTCTCAGTATTGATCCTGATCTCCCAGCTCTCTCAGTATTGACCCTGATCTCCCAGCTCTCTCAGTATTGACCCTGATCTCCCAGCTCTCTCAGTATTGTCCCTGCTCTCCCAGCTCTCTCCATTTTGACCCTGATCTCCCAGCTCTCTCAGTATTGTCCCTGCTCTCCCAGCTCTCTCAGTATTGACCTTGATCTCACATTTCTTTCAGTATTGACCCTGATCTCCCAGCTCTCACAGTATTGACCCGGCTCTCCCAGCTCTCTCAGTATTGATCCTGATCTCCCAGCTCTCTCAGTATTGACCCTGATCTCCCAGCTCTCTCCGTATTGACCCGGCTCTCCCAGCTCTCCCAGTATTGTCCCTGCTCTCCCAGCTCTCTCATTATTGGTCATGATCTCCCAGCTCTCTCAGTATTGACCTTGATCTCACAGTTCTCTCAGTATTGATCCTGATCTCCCAGCTCTCTCAGTATTGATCCTGATCTCCCAACTCTCTCAGTATTGACCCTGATCTCCCAGCTCTCTCCGTATTGACTCTGATCTCCCAGCTCTCTCAGTATTGACCCTGATTTCCCAGCTCTCTCAGTATTGATCCTGATCTCCCAGCTCTCTCAGTACTGACCCTGATCGCCCAGCTCTCTCCGTATTGACGCGGCTCTCCCAGCTCTCTCAGTATTGACCCTGATCTCCCAGCTCTCTCAGTATTGACCCTGATCTCGCAGCTCTCTCAGTATTGACCCGGATCTCCCAACTCTCTCAGTATTGACCCTGATCTCACAGCTCTCTCAGTATTGACCCTGATCTCCCAGCTCTCTCAGTATTGACCCTGATCTCCCAGCTCTCTCAGTATTGTCTCTGATTCTGTTCTTTAACTTTTTTTTTCTCTTATAGATCTGACGAAATGTCTTTCTGCAAGACAAAAACTGGAGGCTCAGGTGACTGAAAACACAATTGTTAAGGAGGTGAGGAGTACACTCTTTCTGCCATCTCTGTGTGTCCCTTTCATTCAGTTGCATTACAGACTCTCCACACAGAAGTGTAGAGAACATTTGTGTTGAACTGGCCCAGAATGTTCTCTTGAGTGCCTTCCCAAGTGTTGTCTGTATCCAGAGATGGAGAATATTTGAAACAGCACCAGGGGCTGTCATTGTAACTGTTGTGTGTTTGCTGGCATTATCTGCTTTTAATTGGAACGTGGTTCCTGCACAGGTGACCAGCTTCCTGCTTCTCTCTAAACCTTATTCTCTCTTTCTCTGTCAGGAGTTGGACCTCTTAGAATCAACGAACAGCGTTTTCAAGCTCATTGGTCCAGTTCTGGTTAAGCAGGACCTGGAGGAAGCAAAGTCAACAGTCGCTAAACGATTGGAATATATCAATGGAGAAATGTTAGTCATCTGCTTTCTCCTTCATCGAGTGCTGATTCAGTCCACAACTGAAGCAAATCCATTTCAGTCCAACTCGTTATCCTGTAGCATTTGAAATGGCAGCTTATTTAATCTCCTTTGTACAATCAGCTCTTGAATCCACCATCTTTGCAAACCACCGTCCCATCTCCAACCTCCAACTCCTCTCAAACTCCTTGAACGTGTCATCACCTCCCAAATCTGTTCCCATCTTTCCCGGAACTCCGGGTTTGAATCCCTCCAGTCCGCTCTCCCCCCCCTGTAACGGGACCGAAACGGCTCTTATCAAAGTCACTGGTGACATCCGGTGTGAGCGTGACGAAGGTAAACTTTTCCTCCCCGTCCTCCTCGGCCTGTCTGCAGCCTTTGACAGGGTTTGACCACCCCATCCTCCTCCAGCCCCTCTCCACTGTCGCCCAGCTGGGTGGGATTGCTCTCTCCTGGTCCCCATCTTATCATCTAATCGCAGCCGGAGAATCACCAGCAATGGCTTCTCTTCCTGCTCCCACACTCTTACCTCTGGTGCCCCCCAAGAGTCTATCCTTGCCCCCCCCCGCTACTATATGCTGCCCCTCAGTAACACCATCCAAAAGCAGCGTGTTAGTTTTCACACCTACACTGAGGACACCCAGCTCTACCTCATCACCACCTCCCTCGACTCCTGCAGTGTCTCTGAATGATCAGACTGCTTCTCCAACATCCAGTCCTGATTGAGCAGAAATTCCCTCCAGTTAATTATTGGGAAGACAATGGCTTTCTTCTTTCCTGCCCTTCTTTTCAAAGGTTGTGGAAGGAGGGAGCAGAATGTTGAGTGGAAGCAGTGTGCACACCCAGACATACACACACAGACACATGCGTGCACACAAACGCAGACACATGCGTGCACACAAACACACACAGACACATGCGTGCACACAAACACACACAGACACATGCGTGCACACAAACACACACAGACACATGCGTGCACACAAACACACACATACACATGCGTGCACACAAACATACACAGACACATGCGTGCACACAAACACACACAGACACATGCGTGCACACAAACACACACAGACACATGCGTGCACACAAACACACACAGACACATGCGTGCACACAAACACACACAGACACATGCGTGCACACAAACACACACAGACACATGCGTGCACACAAACACACACACATGCGTGCACACAAACACACACACAGATGCGTGCACACACACACACACACATGCGTGCACACAAACACACACACACACATGCATGCACACAAACACACACACATGCGTGCACACAAACACACACACATGCGTGCACACTCACGCATGCACACACACAGACACATGCGTGCACACAAACACACACACACACATGCGTGCACACAAACACACAGACACATGCGTGCACACACACACACACACACATGCGTGCACACAAACACACAGACATATGCGTGCACACAAACACACAGACATATGCGTGCACACACACACACACACGTGCACACAAACACAGACACATGCGTGCACACAAACACACACAGACACATGCGTGCACACAAACACACAGACATATGCGTGCACACAAACACACAGACACGCGTGCACACAAACACACACATGCGTGCACACAAACACAGAGACATATGCGTGCGCACGAACACACACACACATGCGTGCACACAAACACACACAGACATATGCGTGCGCACACACGCGTGCACACAAACACACAGACACATGCGTGCACACAAACACACACAGACACATGCGTGCACACACACACAGACACATGCATGCACACAAACACACACACACACGCGTGCACACAAACACACAGACACATGCGTGCACACAAACACACACAGACACATGCATGCACACAAACACACACACAGACACTGTTATGACCTGATGCAGTTGGTAAAGTGGAGTTATTTAAAAATCCCAGAGAGAAACTTTAAACAACTGTCATAACCTATAATTTTAAGTGTATTATTTGAGATACAACTCTAAATTCGGGAATCAGATCACCAGTCCTCGAGGTTTCACACTAAACTAAATGAAACGTTTTATTAATTTACACGGGTTAAAATATATATACATGGCTACAAACTACTACTATCATAACGTTTAACAAATTCTCAAACTAATTTCCATTGAGGCAACAGTAACCCATAGATTTAACCAGACACCAGGCAAAGCATTTTCACCTTACTAATTCCAAATTAAGTTATTTCCACTTTGGTTCCTGTGGTGACAGTTGAAGGCTTACAGCTGCTTTTGATCTTACATTGCCTCTGCTTTACACACACAAAACTGCTGAAGTTATACCTACCACCCCTATTGAATGTTAATTCTCATCGTATCACCAGCCTCGTCTAACAATAAAACCCCTTTCATTGTACCGATTTTATTAGAACATAAACATGTTGCTTGGTATCGGCTAGGTAGGTGTCAGTTTTCACCCCACTTCTTGAATGCTCTATTCAAAAAATGTAAATGCTCAGTATCTCTCCCACATATCAAACTAGCTGGCTTTAATCCAATTAAGACACACCCACAGGCTAAACCTCTATTTTAAAAGAAAAATATTTTCCAATAATATATACATTAATAGCTTCGTGACACACAGACACAAAACCAGGTGTGCACAGACACACATACACACGGACATGCACAGATAGACGAGCACACACACACACGTACACATCGACACTCACACATACAGACACACTCACACAGACACACACACACACACACAGACATGCACAGATAGATGAGTGCACACACACAGACACACACACACAGACGCATACACGCGAGCACACACACACACGTACACATCGACACTCACACATACAGACACACACACACAGTCATTATCTTTTCTGCCAACATTTGACTCCAACTCATTCGACTCACATACATTCTCATCCCATCGAAGTTGGCTTTCCCCCGAATTAATTATCCCTGCTCTGGATTGTTCTCTGTCCTTTTCCATGATTAACATAAACTTTATGATACAATGGTCACTGTCCCCGAGAGGCTCTCCCACTGATATTTGATCCACTTGGGCCAACTCATTCCCCAGAACCAGGCCCAAAAGTGCATGTCCTCTCGTTGGACTGGAACCATTCTGCTGTAGAAAATTATCTTGAATACACTCCAGGAACTCTTGCCCCTCTTCACTAGTCCTATCCCAGTCTATATTTGGATAATTAAGATTACTCGATAATTCTTGCACCTCTCTGTAATTTCTTTGCAAATCTATTTCTCCACATCGCTTTCACTAGCTGGTGATCTATACACTACACCAATCAATGTTATTGCACCTTTCCCATTCCTCGCCTCTGGCCAGAGAGATTCTGTCCTTGACCTCTCTGGAACATCCTCTATCTCCAGACGCCATCTTTAAACAACACTGCCACTGCCCCCAGCTTTTCTTCCTTTCCTGTCTCTCCTAAACACCTTGTACCCAGGAATGTTTAACACCCAGTCCTGCCCTGCTTTGAGCCAGGTCTCTGTTACAGCAATAATATCAGAATTCCATTTGCCAACCTGTGCCTGCAGTTCACCAATCTTACTAATCACACTCAGTGCATTCACATAGATGCACATTAGTCCTGATTTAGGATTTTTTACTTTCCTGCTTATCCTACCCCATTTAATGACTTACTGTTACCTACTCTAATTCTATCAAACTCTCCAAGTATCCTATCTACCTCGATACAACTCTCTGATACATCCTAGTTATCAGTTGATACCTCACTACTTCCCACTGCCAGCTTTTTTCCTCTGCACCCTGAACTTCCGCCCAGATTTTCACTCCCCCTGCCAATCTAATTCAAAGTCTCCCCAATAGCGCTAGCGAATCTCCCCGTGAGGACATTAGTCCCAGCCCTGCGAAGGTGTAACCCGTTCTTCCTGTACCGGGTCCCACCTGCCCTCGAACCGATCCCAATGCCTCAGAAATCTAAAGCCCTCTCCTCCCACTCTGTCTCTCCAGCCACGTGCTGAACTGCTCAATCTTCCTATTCTTGTGCTCACTAGCAGGTGGCGCTGGGAGTCATCCTGAGAGTACTGCTCTTGAGGTCCCGCTTTTCAATTCCCTTCCTAGATCCCTAAAACCTGCTTTCAGGACCCCGTCCCTTTTCCTGCCTGTATCATTGGTCCCAACGTGGTCCACAACTTCCAGGAGAATTCTATCCAGCCGCCCTGTGACATCCTTGACCCTGGCACCAGGGAGGCAACGTACCACCCTGAAGTCACATCTGAGGCCACAGAAGTGCCCGTCTGCTCCTCCATGGGATCCCCGACTTGCAAGTTTAGCAACCATCCCTTCCTCCAAGTCACTTATGTAAATGGTGAACAGCACTGGTCCCTGAGACACACCACTCGCTACACCTTGCCAACCAGTAAAAGACCCCCTTATACCTACTCTCTGCTTCCTGTTAGACAGCCCATCTCCTATCCACGTCAATATGTTACCCCCTACACCGGGAGATGTTATTTTCTACAATATCTTTGATGTGGCACCTTATCAAATGCCTTCTGGAAATCTCAGTGCATCCACAGGTTCCCCCTTTATCCACAGCACATGTGACTCCCTCAAAGAACTGCAGTAAAATGGTGAAAGGTGCGGGAGCAGGCTCGTTGGAACTTGGGGGCTCGTTTCTCATATCCTTGTGTTCCTCCTCTTTCAGAAAGCGATATGAAGGACAGATGAAGGAACTGGAAAAGAAATCGGAACAGCAGAGAGAAACGCTGGCTAAGCTGCAGCAGGATTTCCAGAAGGTTCAGGGGAAAACCCCAATCAAAG
Organism: Isurus oxyrinchus; assembly: GCA_026770705.1. NCBI lineage: Eukaryota > Metazoa > Chordata > Chondrichthyes > Lamniformes > Lamnidae > Isurus > Isurus oxyrinchus. The sequence goes on from JANJGN010000486.1 coordinate 380,449, forward strand.
TGTGAGACCCCCTTTCACACGCCCACCGCCCCAAGTCCTGCCTTTCCCTTAACCGGGGTCACCCCAGCCAATGGTTAACCCCTGGTTCTGAGGAGATTGCCTTGTGCAGAATCTGTCGAGCCCCTCCCCATGAGAGAAGCTATTCAACAATTTGATGCATCACGTTCCGAGTCTTAAGCGAGTTGTCACTCCCAGGGCCGGCCGTGGTTTTGTTTATAAAACTTATTTAAGTCTCTTTTAGCTCGGGAAGTGTCACTGTCTATTTTGTTGAGCTTGGGTCCCTCACTGTGAGCTGCTCTGTGTCTGTCAGGCACGTGGCACTCACACCAGGAGTATGACGTTGAATCTGCAACGGGATTTATCCTCTCAAAGTGAAATAAAGAGGCCAAATAATTATCGTTCCCAAAGTCTGATGTGGTTTGTGCGAGGTACCCAGCTAGCGGGAAGTTCAAACTGCTTTCGCAGAATCCTCCTCAGACTGTGTCCCCACGTGGATTAAATCAAAGAGCTCTTCGATGGGGGCCAGCACAGCCGTGATGGGCGGAGTGGCCTCCTGTGCTCCTACGATCCCAAAGAACCACCACTCATCAAGTTTAACTGCAGCAGCTGGGCTGAAGGTGTGACCTCTGGTGCATTAACTGCAACAGTCTGGCTCTGCATTGCCTGGGACTGAACGCAGGTCAGGGTCGGGCGCAAAAGCCCTGACAACTCAAGAGAAATGAAACAACGGAGAGTGGTGGAAATATTCAGCAGGCCAGGGCGGCTGCTGTCTGCAGAGAGAGGGATGAGTTAATGTTTTAGGCTCTGTCAGGATGGGCTGAAGTATTTAAGTCTCAGTTTTTCCCTGTGTCTCCACCTCGATCACTGTCACGTTGGTGAAAGGTTGTTATGTCAGTGGAGAGCACTGCCACCTCTCTACACAGAGGGTAAAGCCTGGTTAGAGGCTGGGAGAATGTGCAAATTCCCAACTACAGACTGGGACTGGACGTAAGAGCTTCCTAACTACAGACTGGGACTGGACGTAAGAGCTTCCTAACTACAGACTGGGACTGGACGTAAGAGCTTCCTAACTACAGACTGGGACTGGACGTAAGAGCTTCCTAACTACAGACTGGGACTGGACGTAAGAGCTTCCTAACTACAGACTGGGACTGGACGTAAGAGCTTCCTAACTACAGACTGGGACTGGACGTAAGAGCTTCCTAACTACAGACTGGGACTGGACGTAAGAGCTTCCTAACTACAGACTGGGACTGGACGTAAGAGCTTCCTAACTACAGACTGGGACTGGACGTAAGAGCTTCCTAACTACAGACTGGGACTGGACGTAAGAGCTTCCTAACTACAGACTGGGACTGGACGTAAGAGCTTCCTAACTACAGACTGGGACTGGACCTAAGAGCTTCCTAACTACAGACTGGGACTGGACATAAGAGCTTCTTAACTAGGGACTGGGACTGGACGTAAGAGCTTCCTAACTACAGACTGGGACTGGACGTAAGAGCTTCCTAACTGCAGACTGGGACTGGACGTAAGAGCTTCCTGGATACAGACAGATTGAAGACAAGAGATTCCTAATTCAGTGCTGACTAGGATCAACGGAAGAATTCCCTAACTCAGTACAGATTGGGACTGTCGAAACTTTGAAACATTCTCTTTTGACCTGGAGAAGCAGCCATCGCTGTTGAAAGCCTTGCCAGCTCTTTAGTGCCTGGAGTGTAATACTGAGCACTCTCTGACATCAGGGTGAAGGAATTCCAGGCTTCAGAGCTAGTCTGTCTCTCGGCAGCAATTTCTCTCTCTCCCGGGGAGACTAGGGCTTGTGATCAGCAACGTGTGACTGACCAGCCAACAAAAACCAAATGAGCACCAGGAGAAACAATAACTCTGAGGTATGGATATCAGAGTGATCCCACCAATCAGCAGCACAGACCCTCTATCGGAGCGCCACTCCCTCAGTACTGACCCTCTGACAGTGCAGCACTCCCTCAGTACTGACCCTCTGACAGTGCAGCACTCCCTCAGTACTGACCCTCTGACAGTGCAGCACTCCCTCAGTACTGACCCTCTGACAGTGCAGCACTCCCTCAGTACTGACCCTCTGACAGTGCAGCACTCCCTCAGTACTGACCCTCTGACAGTGCAGCACTCCCTCAGTACTGACCCTCAGGAAGTGCAGCACTCCCTCAGTACTGACCCTCTGACAGTGCAGCACTCCCTCAGTACTGACCCTCTGACAGTGCAGCACTCCCTCAGTACTGACCCTCTGACAGTGCAGCACTTCCTCAGTACTGACCCTCTGACAGTGCGGCACTCCCTCAGTACTGACCCTCTGACAGTGCAGCACTCCCTCAGTACTGACCCTCTGACAGTGCGGCACTCCCTCAGTACTGACCCTCTGACAGTGCAGCACTCCCTCAGTACTAACCCTCTGACAGTGCAGCACTCCCTCAGTGCTGACCCTCGGACAGCGCGGCACTCCCTCAGTGCTGACCCTTGGACAGTGCGGCACTCCCTCAGCGCTGACCCTCGGACAGGGCAGTGTTTCTTTTGTGTTGTGTCTGGAGCATCAGCGTGGACACATCTCCAGTCTGGGGCTCATTCTGCTGACACTCTGCTGGGGGTGTGAGTGTTACGCAGGTAGATGCGGGTGACGCTCTGATCTACACAATGTAACTTAAAACCTTTAGCTTGGCACCCTGAGTCAAATAGGCCGTTGGCAGTGAGTGTGGCCTGTGTGGGAAGTGGTCTGAGTGTGTGTAACAACTGTGACTCAGATCCAGGTGCCTCCTGTCAATCCAAACTGAGGAGTGAAGCCTTCGTTGTTGGTGAAAGAAAGGCCAACTTTTCCAGTGATATAGCGCCTTCCACGACCTCAGCACTGTGCAGGCACTGAAGCACTTTTCGAAGCGTCGCCACTTGCAATGTCGGAAAAGCAGCAGCCGGCGTGTGCACAGCAAGATCCCAGCACCGTGATAAGGGCAAGCTGGTTCCGAGGTAACTACCACTGGAGATAACTAGTCATCCAATCTTCTGTGCGAACAGGGGAGAAATCCCTCATCCCAGGTGTGCTCAGTAGCTCTGTGAGTGTGAGAGTGAAACTCACCCACTCCCCCTCTCCTGTCCGATGACCTTGCTTCCACACCCCCAGCCCCTGGTCAAGCGCGAGGGAATATCAGCTGTGGAATCTCGCATCGGGAAAACTGAAGTCTTTGTGTCTGGTCCCAGTCCGCACTTGGGAAGCTCTTATTTCATAGAGGGAGCGCATCGGGGGTTCCTGCTCCTAACTCCGCCCCAGCCGCTGACTCCCAACCCCTCCCGACCCGTTTGGGATTAAACCGGTCTGTTCAGAAACCTCGGTGTCACGTTCAAACCCCGAGGTGGGCACCTGACCTCATATTGGTGACCTCGCTGAGGCCCCAGCTCATCGGCTGCAGGAACCCTCATCCCTGCCATCGTGACCTCCGGACTCCGCCATTCCCACGCACCCCGGGCTGCTCTCCTCCACCTCCCACCCTCCGTAAACTGGAGCTCATCCAAAACCCTGCCCCCTGCGTCTTGACCTCACCTCAGTTCCTGTTTCCCTATCCCTTCCCCCCCCCCCCTCCTCTCCCCTGATGACCAGTACTGGCTCCCGGTCAAACAATGTCCCGATTTTAAGAAGCACACCCTTCTTTTCAGATCCACCCATGGCCCGGTTCCTCCACAGCCCTCCATAGCGTCTCCCTAACTGCATCATGAAGACCTTCCTTAACAATAGATTCTAACATTTTCCCGATGACTGGCATCAGGCTCACTGTAGCTTCCTGCTTTCTCTCTCCCTCCCCCCCTTTGATTTGTGGTGTTAGGGTACAAGAGCAATGAAGCCTTGCTTCAGTTGGATAGACGCTTGGTTAGGCCACACCTGGAGCACGGTGTGCAGGTTTGATCCCCTTATCTCCGAAAGGATGTTATTGGGGAGCACAATGAAGGTTCACTAGACTTGTTCTGGGGGTGGTGGGACTGTCATATGCAGAGCGGCTGGGGGACTGGGCCTGTATTCTCTACAGATTTGAAGAATGAGAGGTGATCTCACCGAAACCTACAAAATACTGAAAGGAGCAGACGGGGTAGATACAGGGAAGATGTATCTCCTGGTTGGGGAGTCTAGAACCAGGGGACACAAGTTCAAAATAAGGGGGAAGCCACTTAGGGCCGAGGTGAGGGGAAATGTCTTCACTCAGAGGGTTGGTGAATCTTTGGGATTCTCTCTACCCCAGAGGGACATGGACACTCAGCCACTGAGTGTGTTGAAAACAGAGATTGATAGGTTTCTGATTAACAATAATGTCAAGGGATATGGAGACAGTGTGGGGGAAAAGGCATTGAAGTGTTCCATCAGCCATGATCGTATTGAATGGAGGAACAGGCTCGACGGGCTGAATGGCCTCCTCCTGTTCCTGTGCTCCTAAGATCTCTGGGCCTCTCTCGCCCCGGCCTCTTGTTCATTCCCGGTTTTAATCTGTCCCCCACTGGCGGCCGTGCCTTCAGCTGTCTGGGCCCCGAGCTCTGGAATCCCCTCCCTAAGATACCTCTACCTCACTTACCTCCTTTAAGATGGCCCCCTCAAGTCCTCGCACCCTCCCCCCACCACCCACCTCCCACCGTGACCAAGACTTTGACTGTTTGCCCTCGGGTGTGACTCAGTGTCTAGTTTTACATCCCAGCCTCGCTGTGAGGCGCCTCGGGGAGTTTATTGAGGTACAAAGACGCAGCCTGGACAGAAGCAGTCGATGTCACGCTCCCTGTGCTGACCCACGCCTGGCAAATGGGCGGAGGATCGAGCGGCTGGGGGTGGGGGGGGAACTGAGCAGGACCTCGGCTCCCTCCTGTCAGGAATCGTGTGGGAGAATAAACGGGGACACGCTCTGTAAAAAGTCCCACAAGCGACGGGGCGGTTCCAAACTGAATCCCGATGTCCACTCATCTGTCCCAAACCCTTTGGCACCGCTGTGAGATGTTCCAATTGGACGAGAGCCTCGTTGATCTTTTAGAAAGGAACAGCCTGTATTTGGGATCATTCCCGTGAATGAGCAAGCATTTTGATATCACGACGTTCCCCGTCGGATGTGCCTTCGTCTCCTCCCCAAGAAACACCCAGCTCTTGGCTGTGGTCACTGCTGTCTTTCCTTTGTGCGCTGCAGAGAGAGAGCCTGAGAGAGGAGACCTCCCATGACTGTGCCAGGGTTTGGGGCAGTGGTGGTGGGGGGGCGGGGGGGTGTTCAGTCCGCGTGCAGAGGACCAGGAGAAGCCGGGATTGTTCTCCTTGGAGCAGAGAAGGTCAAGGGGGAGGTCGAGTCGAGGCGTTCAGAATGAGGGAAGGGTTTCGATCGAGTAAATAGGGAGAAGCTGTTTCCAGGGACTGTTGACCGACAAGGGGGTCGAGGGTTATCGGCGGGAGGTGAGGGGAGGGGACAGGGGACAGGGGAGAAAGCGGAGTTGAGGCCATGCCCAGATCAGCCAGGATCCTATTGACTGGCAGAGCAGGGCCGGAGGGGCTGAATGGCCTCCTCCTGCCCCTCATTCGGATGATGTTGTATTCTTATGAGGGTGGGTAACCAGAGGGACACAGATTGAGGAGAGTCAGGAAAAGGGCCAGAGTGGGGGGGGGAGATGAGGAGGGTAATTCTTTCTTGGAAATGGCGAGTTGTTCTGATCTGGAAGGCGCTGCCTGAAAGGGCGGTGGAAGCAGATTCAATAGGAACTTCCGAAAGGGGAGCTGGAGAAACGTCTGAGACACACAAAAAAAAATGCAGGAAATGGTGGGGAAGGAACAGGTGGAGAGGGTTCATGGGACAGATTTTTACAGGGCCGGCATTGATTGGATGGGCTGAATGGCCTCCAGTCCTGCATCAGTCTGCGATTGTTTTCACAGGACTTCACTCCCTATTCGTTGATGTTCCTAATAGCAATTGGCCCACAATAGTTGATCCAGCCGGACAGACTCTGCTCCCCACCAACACAGACGTTGCTCACTCCCAGGGGGTGGACACGCTTGTCTCTAGTCCTGACTTTCAGGCACTTTCCAGACACAACACTGACCAGGGGGCAGATCTGTTCATTCAGTCACAGCCCCTGTCTCTGGACTGAACCTTTCTCTCTATTTCTTTATTCACAGGATGTGGGTGTCGCTGGCCGGGCCCAGCATTTATTGCCCATCCCTAATTGCCCCTTGAGAAGGTGGTGGTGAGCTGCCTTCTTGACCCGCTGCAGTCCCTGTGGTGTAGGTACACCCACAGTGCTGTTAGGGAGGGAGTTCCAGGATTTTGTCCGTGTGGTGTAGGTACACCCACAGTGATGTTAGGGAGGGAGTTCCAGGATTTTGTCCGTGTGGTGTAGGTACACCCACAGTGCAGTTAGAGAGGGAGTTCCAGGATTTTGTCCATGTGGTGTAGGTACACCCACAGTGCTGTTAGGGAGGGAGTTCCAGGATTTTGTCCCAGCGACAGTGAAGGAACGGTGATATATTTCCAAGTCAGGATGGTGTGTGGCTTGGAGGGGAACTTCCAGGTGGTGGTGTTCCCATCTATCTGCTGCCCTTGTCCTTCTAGATGATGTGCGTTTGAAAGGAGTCTTGATGCAGTGCCTCAGGTAAATGGTACACCCAGTGTCCACAGGGAAAAAATCCAGGAACACCCTCACTAACAGCACTGTGGGTGTACCTACACCACATGGACAACATCCTGGAACTCCCTCCCTAACAGCACTGTGGGTGTACCTACAACACACGGACAATATCATGGAACTCCCTCCCTAACAGCACTGTGGGTGTACCTACACCACATGGACAAAATCCTGGAACTCCCTCCCTAACAGCGCTGTGGGTGTACCTACACCACATGGACAAAATCCTGGAACTCCCTCACTAACAGCACTGTGGGTGTACCTACCCCACATGGACAAAATCCTGGAACTCCCTCCCTAACAGCACTGTGGGTGTACCTACACCACACGGATAATATCCTGGAACTCCGTCTCTGACAGCACTATGGGTGTACCTACACCACATGGAAAAAATCCTGTATATCCCTCCCTAACAGCACTGTGCGTGTACCTACACCACAGGGTCAAAATTCTGGAACTCCCTCCATAACAGCGCTGTGGGTGTACCGACACCACATGGACAAATTCCTGGAGCTCCCTCACTAACAGCACTGTGGGTGTACCTACACCACATGGACATCATCCAATAACTCCCTCCCTAACAGCACTGTGGGTGTACCTACAACACATGGACAAATTCCTGGACCTCCCTCCGTAACAGCACTGTGGGTGTACCTACACCACATGGACAAAATCCTGGAACTCCCTCCCGAACAGCACTGTGGGTGTACCTACACCACATGGACAAAATCCTGGAACTCCCTCCCTAACAGCACTGTGGGTGTACCTACACCACACGGACAAAATCCTGGAACTCCCGCCCTAACAGCACTGTGGGTGTACCTACACCACACGGACAAAATCCTGGAACTCACTCCCTAACAGCACTGTGGGTGTACCTACACCACACGGACAAAATCCTGGATCTCCCTCCCTAACAGCACTGTGGGTGTACCTACACCACATGGACAAAATCCTGGAAATCCCTCACTAACAGCACTGTGGGTATACCTACCCCACATGGACAAAATCCTCAAACTCCCTTCCTAACAGCACTGTGGGTGTACCTACACCACACGGACAAAATCCTGGAACTCCCTCCCTAACAGCACTGTGGATGTACCTACACCACACGGACAAAATCCTGGAACTCCCTCTCTAACAGCACTGTGGGTGTACCTACACCACATGGAAAAAATCCTGGATCTCCCTCGCTAACAGCATTGTGCGTGTACCTACACCACAGGGTCAAAATTCTGGAACTCCCTCCCTAACAGCGCTGTGGGAGTACCTACACCACAGGGTCAAAATCCTGGAACTCCCTCCCTAACAGCACTGTGGGTGTACCTACACCACACGGGCAATATGCTGGAACTCCCTCTCTAACAGCACTGTGGGTGTACCTTCACCACACGGATAAAATCCTGGATCTCCCTCCATAACAGCAATGTGGGTGTACCTACACCACATGGACAAAATCCTGGAACTCCCTCCCTAAAAGCACTGTGGGTGTACCTACACCACATGGACAAAATCATGGAACTCTCTCCCTAACAGCACTGTGGATGTACCTACCCCACATGGACAAAGTCCTGGAACTCCCTCCCTAACAGCACTGTGGGTGTACCTACACCACATGGACAAAATCCTGGAACTCACTCCCTAACAGCACTGTGGGTGTACCTACACCACACGGACAAAATCCTGGATCTCCCTCCCTAACAGCACTGTGGGTGTACCTACACCACATGGACAAAATCCTGGAAATCCCTCACTAACAGCACTGTGGGTGTACCTACCCCACATGGACAAAATCCTCAAACTCCCTTCCTAACAGCACTGTGGGTGTACCTACACCACACGGACAAAATCCTGGAACTCCCTCCCTAACAGCACTGTGGATGTACCTACACCACACGGACAAAATCCTGGAACTCCCTCTCTAACAGCACTGTGGGTGTACCTACACCACATGGAAAAAATCCTGGATCTCCCTCGCTAACAGCATTGTGCGTGTACCTACACCACAGGGTCAAAATTCTGGAACTCCCTCCCTAACAGCGCTGTGGGAGTACCTACACCACAGGGTCAAAATCCTGGAACTCCCTCCCTAACAGCACTGTGGGTGTACCTACACCACACGGGCAATATGCTGGAACTCCCTCTCTAACAGCACTGTGGGTGTACCTTCACCACACGGATAAAATCCTGGATCTCCCTCCATAACAGCAATGTGGGTGTACCTACACCACATGGACAAAATCCTGGAACTCCCTCCCTAAAAGCACTGTGGGTGTACCTACACCACATGGACAAAATCATGGAACTCTCTCCCTAACAGCACTGTGGATGTACCTACCCCACATGGACAAAGTCCTGGAACTCCCTCCCTAACAGCACTGTGGGTGTACCTACACCACATGGACAAAATCCTGGAACTCCCTCCCTAACTGCACTGTGGATGTACCTACCCCACATGGACAAAGTCCTGAAACTCCCTCCCTAACAGCAATGTGAGTGTACCTACAACACATGGACAAATTCCTGGACCTCCCTCCCTAACAGCACTGTGGGTGTACCTACACCACACGGACAAAATCCTGGAACTCCCTCCCTAACAGCACTGTGGGAGTACCTACACCACATGGACAAATTGCAAAAACTTCCTTCCTAACAGCGCTGTGGGTGTACCTACACCACACGGACAAATTCCTGGATCTCCATCCTTAACAGCAGTTCGGGTGTACCTACAAAACATGGACAACATCCTGGAACTCCCTCCCTAACAGCAATGTGGGTGTGCCTACACCACACGGACAATATCCTAGATCTCCCTCCCTAAGAGCACCGTGGGTGTACCTACACCACATGGACCAAACCCTGGAACTCCCTCCCTAACAGCACTGTGGGTGTACCTACACCACACGGACAAAATCCTGGAACTCCCTCCCTAACAGCACTGTGGGTGTACCTACACCACAGTGACAAAATCCTGGTATTCCCTCCCTAACAGCACAGTGGGTGTACGTACATCACAGGGACAAAATTCCTGGAACTCCCTCACTAACAGCATTGTGCGTGAACCACACCACACGGACAAAATTCCTGGAACTCCCTCCCTGACAGCGCTGTGGGTGTACCTGCTCCACAGGGACAAAATTCCTGGAACTCACTCCCTAACAGCGCTCTGGGAGTACATACACCACATACACAAAATCCTGGAACTCGCTCCCTAACAGCACTGTGGGTGTACCTACACCACAGTGACAAAATCCTGGTATTCCCTCCCTAACAGCACGGTGGGTGTATGTACATCACAGGGACAAAATTCCTGGAACTCCCTCACTAACAGCATTGTGCGTGAACCACACCACACTGACAAAATTCCTGGAACTCCCTCCCTAACAGCGCTGTGGCGGTACCTACACCACAGGGACAAAATTCCTGGAACTCACTCCTAACAGCAGTGTGGGAGTACCTACACCACACGGACAAAATCCTGTATCTCCCTCCCTAACAGCACTGTGGGTGTACCGACACCACATGGATAAAATCCTGGAACTCCCTCCCTAACAGCACGGTGTATGTACCTACAACACATGGACAAAATCCTGGAACTCCGTCACTAACAACACTGTGGGTGTACCTACACCACTTGGACAAAATCTTGGAACTCCCTCCCTAACAGTGCTGTGGGTGTACCTACACCACACGGACAAAATCTTGGAACTCCCTCCCTAACAGCACTGTGGGTGTACCTACACCACATGGACAAAATCCTGGAACTCCCTCCCTAACAGCAATGTGGGTGTACCTGCACCACACGGACAAAATCCTCGAATCCCTCCCTAACAGTACGGTGGGTGTACCTACACCACATGGACAAAATCCTCGAATCCCTCCCTAACAGCACGGTGGGTGTACCTACACAACAGCGACAAAATCCTGGAACTCCCTCCCTAACAGCACTGTGGGTGTACCTACACCACACGGACAAGTTCCTGGATCTCCATCCCTAACAGCAGTTCGGGTGTACCTACAAAACATGGACAACATCCTGGAACTCCATCCCTAACAGCAATGTGGGTGTACCTACACCACATGGACAATATCCTGGAACTCCCTCCCTAACAGCACTGTGGGTGCACCTACACCACATGGACCAAAACCTGGAACTCCCTCCCAAACAGCGCTGTGGGTGTACCTACACCACACGGACAAAATCCTGGAACTCCCTCCCTAACAGCAGTGTGGGAGTACCGACACCACACGGACAAAATCCTGGAACTCCTTCCCTAACAGCACTGTGGGTGTACCTACACCACATGGACAAAATCCTGGAACTCCATCCCTAACAGCAGTTCGGGTGTACATACACCACACGGACACAATCCTGGAACACCCTCCCTAACAGCACTGTGTGTGTACCTACACCACACGGACAAAATCCTGGAACTCGCTCCCGAACAGCACTGTGGGTGTACCTACACCACACGGACAAAATCCTGGAACACCCTCCCTAACAGCACTGTGGGTGTAACTACACCACATGGACAAAATTCGGGATCTCTCTCCCTAACAGCACTGTGGTTGTACCTACACCACATGGACAAAATCCTGTAACTCCCTCCCTAACAGCACTGTGGGTGTACCTACACCACATGGACAAAATCCTGGAAATCCCTCCCTAACAGCACTGTGGGTGTACCTACACCACACGGACAATATCCTAGAACTCCCTCCCTAACAGCACTGTGGGTGTACCTACACCACAGGGACAAAATTCCTGGAACTCACTCCCTAACAGCACTGTGGGTGTACCTACACCACAGGGACAAAATTCTGGAACTCACTAGCTAACAGCACTGTGGGTGTACCTACACCACATGGACAAAATCCTGGAACTCCCTCCCTAACAGCACTGTGGGTGTACCTACACCACACGGACAATATCCTAGAACTCCCCCCCCAAACAGCGCTGTGGGTGTGCCTAGAACACATGGACAGAATCCTGGAATTCCCTCCCTAACAGCACTGTGGGTGTACCTACACCACACGGACAATATCCTAGAACTCCCTCCCTAACAGCATTGTGGGTGTACCTACACCACACGGACAATATCCTAGAAGTCCCTCCCTAACAGCACTGTGGGTGTACCTACACCAAATGAACAAAATCCTGGAACTCCCTCCCTAACAGCACTGTGGGTGTATCCTACACCACACGGACAAACACCTGGAACTCCCTCCCTAACAGCACTGTGGGTGTACCTACACCACACGGACAAAATCCTGGAACTCCCTCCCTAACAGCACTGTGGGTGTACCTACACCACATGGACAAAATCCTCAAATCCCTCCCTAACAGCATTGTGGGTGTACCTACACCACATGGACAAATCCTGGAACTCACTCCCTAACAGGACTGTGGGTGTACCTACACCACATGGACAAAATCCTGGAACTCCCTCCCTAACAGCACTGTGGGTGTACCTACACCACACGGACAAAATCCTCAAATCCCTCCCTAACAGCACTGTGGGTGTATCTACACCACACGGACAAAATCCTGGAACTCCCTCCCTAACAGCAGTTCGGGTGTACCTACAAAACATGGACAACATCCTGGAACTCCCTCCCTAACAGCACTATGGGTGTACCTACACCTCATGGACAATATCCTGGAACTCCCTCCCTAACAGCACTGTGGGTGTACCTAAACCACATGGACCAAAACCTGGAACTCCCTCCCTAACAGCACTGTGGGTGTACCTACACCACATGGACCAAAACCTGGAACTCCCTCCCTAACAGCACTGTGGGTGTACCTACACCACAGGGACAAAATCCTGGTATTCCCTCCCTAACAGCACGGTGGGTGTACGTACATCACGGGGACAAAATTCCTGGAACTCCCTCCCTAACAGCACTGTGGGTGTACTTACACCACACGGACAAAATCCTGGAACTCCCTCCCTAACAGCACTGTGGGTGTACCTACACCACAGGGACAAAATCCTGGTATTCCCTCCCTAACAGCACGGTGGGTGTACGTACATCACAGGGACAAAATTCCTGGAACTCCATCACTAACAGCATTGTGGGTGAACCACACCACACGGACAAAATTCCTGGAACGCCCTCCCTAACAGCGCTGTGGGTGTACCTACACCACAGGGACAACATCGTGGAACTCCCTCCCTAAGAGCAATGTGGGTGTGCCTACACCACACGGTCAATATCCTAGATCTCCCTCCCAAAGAGCACTGTGGGTGTACCTACATAACATGGAAAAAATCCTGGATCTCACACGCTAACAGCACTGTGGGTGTACCTACAATACATGGACAACATCCTGGAATTCCCTCCCTAACAGCACTGTGGGTGTACCTACACCACACGGACAAAATCCTGGAACTCCCTCCCTTACAGCACCCTGGATGTACCTACACCACACGGACAAAATCCTGTAACTCGCTCCCTAACAGCACTGTGGGTGTACCTACACCACATGAACAAAATCCTGGAACTCCCCCCCTAACAGCACTGTGGGTGTACCTACACCACACGGACAAAATTCCTGGAACTCCCTCCCTAACAGCACTGTTGGTGTACCTACACCAAATGAACAAAATCCTGGAAATCCCTCCCTAACAGCACCCTGGATGTACCTACACCACACGGACAAAATCCTGTAACTCGCTCCCTAACAGCACTGTGGGTGTACCTACACCACATGAACAAAATCCTGGAACTCCCCCCCTAACAGCACTGTGGGTGTACCTACACCACACGGACAAAATTCCTGGAACTCCCTCCCTAACAGCACTGTTGGTGTACCTACACCAAATGAACAAATTCCTGGAACTCCCGCCCTAACAGCACTGTGGGTATACCTACACCATATGGACAAAATCCTGGAACTCACTCCCTAACAGCACTGTGGGTGTACCTACACCACATGGACAAAATCCTGGAACTCCCTCGCTAACAGCACTGTGGGTGTACCTACACCACATGGACAAAATCATGGAACTGACTCCCTAACAGCAATGTGGGTGTACCTACACCACACGGACAAATCCTCAAATCCCTCCCTAACAGCACGGTGGGTGTACCTACACCACAGCGACAAAATCCTGGAACTCCCTCCCTAACAGCACTGTGGGTGTATCTACACCACACGGACAAAATCCTGGAACTCCCTCCCTAACAGCACTGTGGGTGTACCTACACCACACGGACAAGTTCCTGGATCTCCATCCCTAACAGCAGTTCGGGTGGACCTACACCACATGCACCAAAACCTGGAACTCCCTCCCTAACAGCACTGTGGGTGTACCTACAACACACGACAAAATCCTGGAACTCCCTCCCTAACAGCGCTGTGGGTGTACCTACACCACACGGACAAAATTCCTGGAACTCCCTCCCTAACAGCGCTGTGGGTGTACCTACACCACACGGACAAAATCCTGGAACTCCCTCCTAACAGCAGTGTGGGAGTACCTACACCACACGGACAAAATCCTGGAACTCCTTCCCTAACAGCACTGTGGGTGTACCTACACCACATGGACAAAATCCTGGAACTCCATCCCTAACAGCAGTTCGGGTGTACCTACACCACATGGACAATATCCTGGAACTCCCTCCCTAACAGCACTGTGTGTGTACCTACACCACATGGACAAAATCCTGGAATTCGCTCCCTAACAGCACTGTGGGTGCACCTACACCACACGGACAAAATCATGGCACTCCCTCCCTAACAGCACTGTGGGTGTACCTACACCACAAGGACAAAATTCCTGGAACTCCCTCCCTAACAGCGCTGTGGGTGTACCTACACCACACGGACAAAATCCTGGAACTCCCTCCCTAACAGCAGTGTGGGAGTACCTACACCACACGGACAAAATCCTGGAACTCCTTCCCTAACAGCACTGTGGGTGTACCTACACCACATGGACAAAATCCTGGAACTCCATCCCTAACAGCAGTTCGGGTGTACCTACACCACATGGACAATATCCTGGAACTCCCTCCCTAACAGCACTGTGTGTGTACCTACACCACATGGACAAATTCCTGGAACTCCCTCCCTAACAGCACTGTGGGTGCACCTACACCACACGGACAAAATCATGGCACTCCCTCCCTAACAGCACTGTGGGTGTACCTACACCACATGGACAAAATCCTGGAACTCCCTCCCTAACAGCGCTGTGGTTGTACCTACACCACATGGACAAAATCCTGGAACTCCCTCTCTAACAGCACTGTGAGTGTACCTACACCACACGGACAAAATTCTGGAACTCGCTCCCTAACAGCACTGTGGGTGCACCTACACCACACGGACAAAATCCTGTAACTCCCTCCCTAACAGCACTGTGGGTGTACCTACACCACAGGGACAAAATTCCTGGAACTCACTCCCTAACAGCACTGTGGGTGTACCTACACCACGGGGAAAAAATTCCTGGAACTCAATAGCTAACAGCACCATGGGTGTACCTACACCACATGGACAAAATCCTGGAACTCCCTCCCTAACAGCACTGTGGTTGTACCTACACCACACGGACAATATCCCAGAACTCCCTCCCTAACAGCTCTGTGGGTGTACCTACACCACACGGACAATATCCCAGAACTCCCTCCCTAGCAGCGCTGTGGGTGTGCCTAGAACACATGGACAGAATCCTGGAATTCCCTCCCTAACAGCACTGTGGGTGTACCTACACCACACGGACAATATCCTAGAACTCCCTCCCTAACAGCATTGTGGATGTACCTACACCAAATGAACAAAATCCTGGAACTCCCGCCCTAACAGCACTGTGGGTGTACCTACACCACATGGACAAAATCCTGGAACTCCCTCCCTAACAGCACTGTGGGTGTACCTACACCACACGGACAAAATTTTGGAACTCCCACCCTAACAGCACTGTGGGTGTACCTACACCACACGGACAAAATCCTGGAACTCCCGCCCTAACAGCACTGTGGGTGCGCCTACACCACATGGACAAAGTCCTGGAACTCCCTTTCTAACAGCACTGTGGGTGTACCTACACCACACGGACAAAATCCTGGAACTCCCGCCCTAACAGTACTGTGGGTGTACCTACATCACATGGAAAAAATCCGGGATCTCACTCGCTAAGAGCCCTGTGGGTGTGCCTACAATACATGGACAACATCCTGGAATTCCCTCCCTAACAGCACTGTGGGTGTACCTACACCACACGGACAAAATCCTGGAATTCCCTCCCTAACAGCACCCTGGATGTACCTACAACACACGGACAAAATCCTGGAACTCCCTCCCTAACAGCATTGTGGGTGTACCTACACCACACGGACAAAATCCTGGAACTCCCACCCTAACAGCACTGTGGGAGTACCTACACCACACGGACAAAATCCTGGAACTCCCTCCCTAACAGCACTGTGGGTGTACCTACACCACATGGACAAAATCCTGTAACTCACTCCCTAACAGCACTGTGGGTGTACCTACACCATACGGACAAAATCCTGTAACTCCCTCCCTAACAGCACGGTGGGTGTACCTAAACCACACGGACAAAATTCCTGGAACTCCCTCCCTAACAGCACTGTTGGTGTACCTACACCAAATGAACAAAATCCTGGAACTCCCGCCCTATCAGCACTGTGGGTGTACCTACACCACATGGACAAAATCCTGGAACTCACTCCCTAACAGCACTGTGGGTGTACCTACACCACATGGACAAAATCCTGGAACTCCCTCCCTAACAGCACTGTGGGTGTACCTACACCACATGGACAAAATCATGGACCTCACTCCCTAACAGCAATGTGGGTGTACCTACACCACACGGACAAAATCCTCGAATCACTCCCTAACAGCACGGTGGGTGTACCTACAGCACATGGACAAAATCCTGTAACTCCTCCCTATCAGCACTGTGGGTGTACCTACACCACAGGGACAAAATTCCTGGAACTCACTCCCTAACAGCACTGTGGCTGTACCTACACCACATGGACAAATTGCAAAAACTTCCTTCCTAACAGCACTGTGGGTGTACCTACACCACACGGACAAAATCCTGGAACTCCCTCCCTAACAGCACTGTGGGTGTACCTACACCACATGGACAAAATCCTGGAAATCTCTCCCTAACAGCACTGTGGTTGTACCTACAGCACATGGACAAAATCCTGTAACTCCCTCCCTAACAGCACTGTGGGTGTACCTACACCACAGGGACAAAATTCCTGGAACTCACTCCCTAACAGCACTGAGGGTGTACCTACACCACAGGGACAAAATTCCTGGAACTCACTCCCTAACAGCACTGTGGGTGTACCTACACCACACGGACAATATCCTGGAACTCCCTCCCTAACAGCACTGTGGGTGTACCTACACCACACGGACAAAATCCTGGAACTCACTCCCTAACAGCACTGTGGGTGTACCTACACCACACGGACAAAATCCTCGAATCCCTCCCTAACAGCACGGTGGGTGTACCTACACCACACGGACAAAATCCTGGAACTCCCTCCCTAACAGCACTGTGGGTGTACCTACACCACACGGACAAAATTCTGGAAATCTCTCCCTAACAGCACTGTGGGTGTACCTACACCACACGGACAAAATCCTGGAACTCCCTCCCTAACAGCACTGTGGGTGTACCTACACCACACGGACAAAATTCTGGAAATCTCTCCCTAACAGCACTGTGGTTGTACCTACAGCACATGGACAAAATCCTGTAACTCCCTCCCTAACAGCACTGTGGGTGTACCTACACCACAGGTACAAAATTCCTGGAACTCACTCCCTAACAGCACTGTGGGTGTACCTACACCACAGGTACAAAATTCCTGGAACTCACTCCCTAACAGCACTGTGGTTGTACCTACAGCACATGGACAAAATCCTGTAACTCCCTCCCTAACAGCACTGTGGGTGTACCTACACCACAGGTACAAAATTCCTGGAACTCCCTCCCTAACAGAGCTGTGGGTGTGCCTAGAAGACATGGACAGAATCCTGGAATTCCCTCCCTAACAGCACTGTGGGTGCACCTACACCACACGGACAATATCCGAGAACTCCCTTCCTAACAGCATTGTGGGTGTACCTACACCACAAGGACAATATCCTAGAAGTCCCTCCCTAACAGCACTGTGGGTGTACCTACACCACATGAACAAAATCCTGGAACTCCCGCCCTAACAGCGCTGTGGGTGTACCTACACCACATGGCCAAAATCCCGGAACTCCCTCCCTAACAGCACTGTGGGTGTACCTACACCTCATGGACAAAATACTGGAACTTCCTCCCTAACAGCACTGTGGGAGTACATACACCACACGGACAAAATCATGGCACTCCCTCCCTAACAGCACTGTGGGTGTACCTACACCACAAGGACAAAATTCCTGGAACTCCCTCCCTAACAGCGCTGTGGGTGTACCTACACCACACGGACAAAATCCTGGAACTCCCTCCCTAACAGCAGTGTGGGAGTACCTACACCACACGGACAAAATCCTGGAACTCCTTCCCTAACAGCACTGTGGGTGTACCTACACCACATGGACAAAATCCTGGAACTCCATCCCTAACAGCAGTTCGGGTGTACCTACACCACATGGACAATATCCTGGAACTCCCTCCCTAACAGCACTGTGTGTGTACCTACACCACATGGACAAATTCCTGGAACTCCCTCCCTAACAGCACTGTGGGTGCACCTACACCACACGGACAAAATCATGGCACTCCCTCCCTAACAGCACTGTGGGTGTACCTACACCACATGGACAAAATCCTGGAACTCCCTCCCTAACAGCGCTGTGGTTGTACCTACACCACATGGACAAAATCCTGGAACTCCCTCTCTAACAGCACTGTGAGTGTACCTACACCACACGGACAAAATTCTGGAACTCGCTCCCTAACAGCACTGTGGGTGCACCTACACCACACGGACAAAATCCTGTAACTCCCTCCCTAACAGCACTGTGGGTGTACCTACACCACAGGGACAAAATTCCTGGAACTCACTCCCTAACAGCACTGTGGGTGTACCTACACCACGGGGAAAAAATTCCTGGAACTCAATAGCTAACAGCACCATGGGTGTACCTACACCACATGGACAAAATCCTGGAACTCCCTCCCTAACAGCACTGTGGTTGTACCTACACCACACGGACAATATCCCAGAACTCCCTCCCTAACAGCTCTGTGGGTGTACCTACACCACACGGACAATATCCCAGAACTCCCTCCCTAGCAGCGCTGTGGGTGTGCCTAGAACACATGGACAGAATCCTGGAATTCCCTCCCTAACAGCACTGTGGGTGTACCTACACCACACGGACAATATCCTAGAACTCCCTCCCTAACAGCATTGTGGATGTACCTACACCAAATGAACAAAATCCTGGAACTCCCGCCCTAACAGCACTGTGGGTGTACCTACACCACATGGACAAAATCCTGGAACTCCCTCCCTAACAGCACTGTGGGTGTACCTACACCACACGGACAAAATTTTGGAACTCCCACCCTAACAGCACTGTGGGTGTACCTACACCACACGGACAAAATCCTGGAACTCCCGCCCTAACAGCACTGTGGGTGCGCCTACACCACATGGACAAAGTCCTGGAACTCCCTTTCTAACAGCACTGTGGGTGTACCTACACCACACGGACAAAATCCTGGAACTCCCGCCCTAACAGTACTGTGGGTGTACCTACATCACATGGAAAAAATCCGGGATCTCACTCGCTAAGAGCCCTGTGGGTGTGCCTACAATACATGGACAACATCCTGGAATTCCCTCCCTAACAGCACTGTGGGTGTACCTACACCACACGGACAAAATCCTGGAATTCCCTCCCTAACAGCACCCTGGATGTACCTACAACACACGGACAAAATCCTGGAACTCCCTCCCTAACAGCATTGTGGGTGTACCTACACCACACGGACAAAATCCTGGAACTCCCACCCTAACAGCACTGTGGGAGTACCTACACCACACGGACAAAATCCTGGAACTCCCTCCCTAACAGCACTGTGGGTGTACCTACACCACATGGACAAAATCCTGTAACTCACTCCCTAACAGCACTGTGGGTGTACCTACACCATACGGACAAAATCCTGTAACTCCCTCCCTAACAGCACGGTGGGTGTACCTAAACCACACGGACAAAATTCCTGGAACTCCCTCCCTAACAGCACTGTTGGTGTACCTACACCAAATGAACAAAATCCTGGAACTCCCGCCCTACCAGCACTGTGGGTATACCTACACCACATGGACAAAATCCTGGAACTCACTCCCTAACAGCACTGTGGGTGTACCTACACCACATGGACAAAATCCTGGAACTCCCTCCCTAACAGCACTGTGGGTGTACCTACACCACATGGACAAAATCATGGACCTCACTCCCTAACAGCAATGTGGGTGTACCTACACCACACGGACAAAATCCTCGAATCACTCCCTAACAGCACGGTGGGTGTACCTACAGCACATGGACAAAATCCTGTAACTCCACCCTATCAGCACTGTGGGTGTACCTACACCACACGGACAAAATCCTGGAACTCCCTCCCTAACAGCACTGTGGGTGTACCTACACCACATGGACAAAATCCTGGAAATCTCTCCCTAACAGCACTGTGGGTGTACCTACACCACATGGACAAAATCCTGGAACTCCCTCCCTAACAGCACTGTGGGTGTACCTACACCACACGGACAAAATCCTGGAACTCCCTCCCTAACAGCACTGTGGGTGTACCTACACCACATGGACAAAATCCTGGAAATCTCTCCCTAACAGCACTGTGGTTGTACCTACAGCACATGGACAAAATCCTGTAACTCCCTCCCTAACAGCACTGTGGGTGTACCTACACCACAGGGACAAAATTCCTGGAACTCACTCCCTAACAGCACTGTGGGTGTACCTACACCACAGGGACAAAATTCCTGGAACTCACTCCCTAACAGCACTGTGGGTGTACCTACACCACACGGACAATATCCTGGAACTCCCTCCCTAACAGCACTGTGGGTGTACCTACACCACACGGACAAAATCCTGGAACTCACTCCCTAACAGCACTGTGGGTGTACCTACACCACACGGACAAAATCCTCGAATCCCTCCCTAACAGCACGGTGGGTGTACCTACACCACACGGACAAAATCCTGGAACTCCCTCCCTAACAGCACTGTGGGTGTACCTACACCACACGGACAAAATTCTGGAAATCTCTCCCTAACAGCACTGTGGGTGTACCTACACCACACGGACAAAATCCTGGAACTCCCTCCCTAACAGCACTGTGGGTGTACCTACACCACACGGACAAAATTCTGGAAATCTCTCCCTAACAGCACTGTGGTTGTACCTACAGCACATGGACAAAATCCTGTAACTCCCTCCCTAACAGCACTGTGGGTGTACCTACACCACAGGTACAAAATTCCTGGAACTCACTCCCTAACAGCACTGTGGGTGTACCTACACCACAGGGACAAAATTCCTAGAACTCCCTCCCTAACAGAGCTGTGGGTGTGCCTAGAAGACATGGACAGAATCCTGGAATTCCCTCCCTAACAGCACTGTGGGTGCACCTACACCACACGGACAATATCCGAGAACTCCCTTCCTAACAGCATTGTGGGTGTACCTACACCACAAGGACAATATCCTAGAAGTCCCTCCCTAACAGCACTGTGGGTGTACCTACACCACATGAACAAAATCCTGGAACTCCCGCCCTAACAGCGCTGTGGGTGTACCTACACCACATGGCCAAAATCCCGGAACTCCCTCCCTAACAGCACTGTGGGTGTACCTACACCTCATGGACAAAATACTGGAACTTCCTCCCTAACAGCACTGTGGGAGTACATACACCACACGGACAAAATCCTGGAACTCCCTCCCTAACAGCACTGTGGGTGTACCCACACCACACGGACAAAATCCTGGAACTCCCTCCCTAACAGCACTGTGGGATTACCTACACCACACGGACAAAATCCTGGAACTCCCTCCCTAACAGCACTGTGGGTGTATCTATACCACACGGACAATATCCTAGAACTCCCTCCCTAACAGCACTGTGGGTGTACCTACACCACACGGACACAATCCTGGAACTCCCTCCCTAACAGCACTGTGGGTGTACCTACACCACATGGACAAAATCCTGGAATCCCTCCCTAACAGCTGTGTGGGTGTACCTACACCACACGGACAAAATCCTGGAACTCCCTCCCTAACAGCACTGTGGGTGTACCTACACCACATGGACAAAATCCTGGAATCCCTCCCTAACAGCACTGTGGGTGTACCTACACCACATGGACAAAATCCTGGAACTCCCTCCCTAACAGCACTGTGGGTGTACCTACACCACACGGACAAATTCCTGGATCTCCATCCCTAACAGCACTGTGGGTGTACCTACACGACACGGACAAAATTCCTGGAACTCACTCCCTAACAGCGCTGTGGGAGTACATACACCACACGGACAAAATCCTGGAACTCCCTCCCTAACAGCACTGTGGGTGTACCTACACCACACGGACAAAATCCTGGAACTCCCTCCCTAACAGCACTGTGGGAGTACCTACAACACACGGACAAAATCGTGGAACTCCCTCCCTAACAGCACTGTGGGTGTACCTACACCACATGGACAAAATCCTGTAACTCCCTCCCTAACAGCACTGTGGGTGTACCTACACCACACGGACAAAATCCTGGAACTCCCTCCCTAACAGCACTGTGGGTGTACCTACATCACACGGACAAAATCGTGGAACTCCCTCCCTAACAGCACTGTGGGTGTACCTACACCACATCAACAAAATCCTGGAACTCCCTCCCTAACAGCACTGTGGGTGTACCTACACCACATGGACAAAATCCTGGAACTCCATCCCTAACAGCAGTTCGGGTGTACCTACACCACACGGACAATATCCTGGAACTCCCTCCCTAACAGCACTGTGTGTGTACCTACACCACATGGACAAAATTCTGGAAC
The DNA here is from genome assembly GCA_026770705.1 of Isurus oxyrinchus. Taxonomy (NCBI): domain Eukaryota; kingdom Metazoa; phylum Chordata; class Chondrichthyes; order Lamniformes; family Lamnidae; genus Isurus; species Isurus oxyrinchus. The sequence goes on from JANJGN010000486.1 coordinate 403,207, forward strand.
TCTCTCCCTAACAGCACGGTGGTTGTACCTACACCACATGGACAAAATCCTGGAACTCCCGCCCTAACAGCACTGTGGGATTACCTACACCACACGGACAAAATCCTGGAACTCCCTCCCTAAAAGCACTGTGGGTGTATCTACACCACACGGAGAATATCCTAGAACTCCCTCCCTAACAGCACTGTGGGTGCACCTACACCACATGGACAAAATCCTGCAATCCCTCCCTAACAGCAGTGTGGGTGTACCTACACCACACGGACAAAATCCTGGAACTCCCTCCCTAACTGCACTGTGGGTGTACCTACACCACAGGGACAAAATCCTGGAACTCCCTCCCTAACTGCACTGTGGGTGTACCTACACCACACGGACAAATTCCTGGATCTCCATCCCTAACAGCACAGTGGGTGTACCTACACAACACGGCCAAAATTCCTGGAACTCAATCCCTTACAGCGCTGTGGGAGTACATACACCACACGGACAAAATCCTGGAACTCCCTCCCTAACAGCACTATGGGTGTACCTACACCACACGGACAAAATCCTGGAACTCCCTCCCTAACAGCACTGTGGGAGTACCTACAACACACGGACAAAATCGTGGAACTCCCTCCCTAACAGCACTGTGGGTGTACCTACACCACATGGACAAAATCCTGTAACTCCCTCCCTAACAGCACTGTGGGTGTACCTGCATTACACGGACAAGTTCCTGGATCTCCATCCCGCACAGCAGTTCGGGTGTACCTACAAAACATGGACAACATCCTGGAACTCCATCCCTTACAGCAATGTGGGTGTACCTACACCACATGGACAAAATCCTGGAACTCCCTCCCTAACAGCACTGTGGGTGAACCTACACCACAGGGACCAAAACCTGGAACTCCCTCCATAAAAGCACTGTGGGTGTACCTACACCACACGGACAAAATCCTGGAAAACCCTCCCTAACAGCACTGTGGGTGTACCTACACCACAGGGACAAAATCCTGGTATTCCCTCCCTAACAGCACGGTGGGTGTACGTACATCACAGGGACAAAATTCCTGGAACTCCCTCACTAACAGCATTGTGGGTGAACCTACACCACACGGACAAAATTCCTGGAACGCCCTCCCTAACAGCGCTGTGGGTGTACCTACACCACACGGACAAAATTCCTGGAACTCACTCCCTAACAGCGCTCTGGGAGTACATACACCACATACACAAAATCCTGGAACTCGCTCCCTAACAGCAGTGTGGGAGTGCCTACACCACACGGACAAAATCCTGGAACTCCCTCCCTAACAGCACTGTGGGTGTACCTACACCACATGGACAAAATCCTGGAACTCGCTCCCTAACAGCAGTGTGGGAGTACCTACACCACACGGACAAAATCCTGGAACTCCCTCCCTAACAGCACTGTGGGTGTACCTACACCACACGGACAAAATCCTGGAACTCCTTCCCTAACAGCACTGTGGGTGTACCTACACCACATGGACAAAATCCTGGAACTCCATCCCTAACAGCAGTTCGGGTGTACCTACACCACACGGACAATATCCTGGAACTCCCTCCCTAACAGCGCTGTGTGTGTACCTACACCACATGGACAAAATTCTGGAACTCTCTCCCTAACGGCGCGGTGGTTGTACCTACACCACATGGACAAAATCCTGGAACTCCCTCCCTAACAGCACTGTGGGTGTACCTACACCACACGGACAAAATTCTGGAAATCTCTCCCTAACAGCACTGTGGGTGTACCTACACCACACGGACAAAATCCTGGAACTCCCTCCCTAACAGCACTGTGGGTGTACCTACACCACACGGACAAAATTCTGGAAATCTCTCCCTAACAGCACTGTGGTTGTACCTACAGCACATGGACAAAATCCTGTAACTCCCTCCCTAACAGCACTGTGGGTGTACCTACACCACAGGTACAAAATTCCTGGAACTCACTCCCTAACAGCACTGTGGGTGTACCTACACCACAGGGACAAAATTCCTAGAACTCCCTCCCTAACAGAGCTGTGGGTGTGCCTAGAAGACATGGACAGAATCCTGGAATTCCCTCCCTAACAGCACTGTGGGTGCACCTACACCACACGGACAATATCCGAGAACTCCCTTCCTAACAGCATTGTGGGTGTACCTACACCACAAGGACAATATCCTAGAAGTCCCTCCCTAACAGCACTGTGGGTGTACCTACACCACATGAACAAAATCCTGGAACTCCCGCCCTAACAGCGCTGTGGGTGTACCTACACCACATGGCCAAAATCCCGGAACTCCCTCCCTAACAGCACTGTGGGTGTACCTACACCTCATGGACAAAATACTGGAACTTCCTCCCTAACAGCACTGTGGGAGTACATACACCACACGGACAAAATCCTGGAACTCCCTCCCTAACAGCACTGTGGGTGTACCCACACCACACGGACAAAATCCTGGAACTCCCTCCCTAACAGCACTGTGGGATTACCTACACCACACGGACAAAATCCTGGAACTCCCTCCCTAACAGCACTGTGGGTGTATCTATACCACACGGACAATATCCTAGAACTCCCTCCCTAACAGCACTGTGGGTGTACCTACACCACACGGACACAATCCTGGAACTCCCTCCCTAACAGCACTGTGGGTGTACCTACACCACATGGACAAAATCCTGGAATCCCTCCCTAACAGCAGTGTGGGTGTACCTACACCACACGGACAAAATCCTGGAACTCCCTCCCTAACAGCACTGTGGGTGTACCTACACCACATGGACAAAATCCTGGAATCCCTCCCTAACAGCACTGTGGGTGTACCTACACCACATGGACAAAATCCTGGAACTCCCTCCCTAACAGCACTGTGGGTGTACCTACACCACACGGACAAATTCCTGGATCTCCATCCCTAACAGCACTGTGGGTGTACCTACACGACACGGACAAAATTCCTGGAACTCACTCCCTAACAGCGCTGTGGGAGTACATACACCACACGGACAAAATCCTGGAACTCCCTCCCTAACAGCACTGTGGGTGTACCTACACCACACGGACAAAATCCTGGAACTCCCTCCCTAACAGCACTGTGGGAGTACCTACAACACACGGACAAAATCGTGGAACTCCCTCCCTAACAGCACTGTGGGTGTACCTACACAACATGGACAAAATCCTGTAACTCCCTCCCTAACAGCACTGTGGGTGTACCTACACCACACGGACAAAATCCTGGAACTCCCTCCCTAACAGCACTGTGGGTGTACCTACATCACACGGACAAAATCGTGGAACTCCCTCCCTAACAGCACTGTGGGTGTACCTACATCACATCAACAAAATCCTGGAACTCCCTCCCTAACAGCACTGTGGGTGTACCTACACCACATGGACAAAATCCTGGAACTCCATCCCTAACAGCAGTTCGGGTGTACCTACACCACACGGACAATATCCTGGAACTCCCTCCCTAACAGCACTGTGTGTGTACCTACACCACATGGACAAAATTCTGGAACTCTCTCCCTAACAGCACGGTGGTTGTACCTACACCACATGGACAAAATCCTGGAACTCCCGCCCTAACAGCACTGTGGGATTACCTACACCACACGGACAAAATCCTGGAACTCCCTCCCTAAAAGCACTGTGGGTGTATCTACACCACACGGAGAATATCCTAGAACTCCCTCCCTAACAGCACTGTGGGTGCACCTACACCACATGGACAAAATCCTGCAATCCCTCCCTAACAGCAGTGTGGGTGTACCTACACCACACGGACAAAATCCTGGAACTCCCTCCCTAACTGCACTGTGGGTGTACCTACACCACAGGGACAAAATCCTGGAACTCCCTCCCTAACTGCACTGTGGGTGTACCTACACCACACGGACAAATTCCTGGATCTCCATCCCTAACAGCACAGTGGGTGTACCTACACAACACGGCCAAAATTCCTGGAACTCAATCCCTTACAGCGCTGTGGGAGTACATACACCACACGGACAAAATCCTGGAACTCCCTCCCTAACAGCACTATGGGTGTACCTACACCACACGGACAAAATCCTGGAACTCCCTCCCTAACAGCACTGTGGGAGTACCTACAACACACGGACAAAATCGTGGAACTCCCTCCCTAACAGCACTGTGGGTGTACCTACACCACATGGACAAAATCCTGTAACTCCCTCCCTAACAGCACTGTGGGTGTACCTGCATTACACGGACAAGTTCCTGGATCTCCATCCCGCACAGCAGTTCGGGTGTACCTACAAAACATGGACAACATCCTGGAACTCCATCCCTTACAGCAATGTGGGTGTACCTACACCACATGGACAAAATCCTGGAACTCCCTCCCTAACAGCACTGTGGGTGAACCTACACCACAGGGACCAAAACCTGGAACTCCCTCCATAAAAGCACTGTGGGTGTACCTACACCACACGGACAAAATCCTGGAACACCCTCCCTAACAGCACTGTGGGTGTACCTACACCACAGGGACAAAATCCTGGTATTCCCTCCCTAACAGCACGGTGGGTGTACGTACATCACAGGGACAAAATTCCTGGAACTCCCTCACTAACAGCATTGTGGGTGAACCTACACCACACGGACAAAATTCCTGGAACGCCCTCCCTAACAGCGCTGTGGGTGTACCTACACCACACGGACAAAATTCCTGGAACTCACTCCCTAACAGCGCTCTGGGAGTACATACACCACATACACAAAATCCTGGAACTCGCTCCCTAACAGCAGTGTGGGAGTGCCTACACCACACGGACAAAATCCTGGAACTCCCTCCCTAACAGCACTGTGGGTGTACCTACACCACATGGACAAAATCCTGGAACTCGCTCCCTAACAGCAGTGTGGGAGTACCTACACCACACGGACAAAATCCTGGAACTCCCTCCCTAACAGCACTGTGGGTGTACCTACACCACACGGACAAAATCCTGGAACTCCTTCCCTAACAGCACTGTGGGTGTACCTACACCACATGGACAAAATCCTGGAACTCCATCCCTAACAGCAGTTCGGGTGTACCTACACCACACGGACAATATCCTGGAACTCCCTCCCTAACAGCGCTGTGTGTGTACCTACACCACATGGACAAAATTCTGGAACTCTCTCCCTAACGGCGCGGTGGTTGTACCTACACCACATGGACAAAATCCTGGAACTCCCTCCCTAACAGCACTGTGGGTGTACCTACACCACAGGGACAAAATTCCTGGAACTCACTCCCTAACAGCACTGTGGGTGTACCTACACCACAGGGACAAAATTCCAGGAACTCACTCCCTAACAGCACTGTGGGTGTGCCTACACCACATGGACAAAATCCTGGAACTCCCTCCCTAACAGCACTGTGGGTGTACCTACACCACACGGACAAAATCCTGGAACTCTCTCCCTAACCGCACTATGGGTGTACCTACACCACACGGACAATATCCTGGAACTCCATCCCTAACAGAAATGTGGGTGTGCCTAGAAGACATGGACAGAATCCTAGAATTTCCTCCCTAACAGCACTGTGGGTGCACCTACACCACACGGACAATATCCGAGAACTCCCTTCCTAACAGCATTGTGGGTGTACCTACACCACAAGGACAATATCCTAGAAGTCCCTCCCTAACAGCACTGTGGGTGCACCTACACCACATGCACCAAAACCTGGAACTCCCTCCCTAACAGCACTGTGGGTGTACCTACAACACACGGACAAAATCCTGGAACTCCCTCCCTAACAGCGCTGTGGGTGTACCTACACCACACGGACAAAATTCCTGGAACTCCCTCCCTAACAGCGCTGTGGGTGTACCTACACCACACGGACAAAATTCCTGGAACTCCCTCCCTAACAGCGCTGTGGGTGTACCTACACCACACGGACAAAATCCTGGAACTCCCTCCCTAACAGCAGTGTGGGAGTACCTACACCACACGGACAAAATCCTGGAACTCCTTCCCTAACAGCACTGTGGGTGTACCTACACCACATGGACAAAATCCTGGAACTCCATCCCTAACAGCAGTTCGGGTGTACCTACACCACATGGACAATATCCTGGAACTCCCTCCCTAACAGCACGGTGGGTGTACGTACATCACGGGGACAAAATTCCTGGAACTCCCTCCCTAACAGCACTGTGGGTATACTTACACCACACGGACAAAATCCTGGAACTCCCTCCCTAACAGCACTGTGGGTGTACCTACACCACAGGGACAAAATCCTGGTATTCCCTCCCTAACAGCACGGTGGGTGTACGTACATCACAGGGACAAAATTCCTGGAACTCCATCACTAACAGCATTGTGGGTGAACCACACCACACGGACAAAATTCCTGGAACGCCCTCCCTAACAGCGCTGTGGGTGTACCTACACCACAGGGACAACATCCTGGAACTCCCTCCCTAAGAGCAATGTGGGTGTGCCTACACCACACGGTCAATATCCTAGATCTCCCTCCCTAAGAGCACTGTGGGTGTACCTACATAACATGAAAAAAATCCTGGATCTCACACGCTAACAGCACTGTGGGTGTACCTACAATACATGGACAACATCCTGGAATTCCCTCCCTAACAACACTGTGGGTATACCTAAACCACACGGACAAAATCCTGGAACTCCCTCCCTAACAGCACCCTGGATGTACCTACACCACACGGACAAAATCCTGTAACTCGCTCCCTAACAGCACTGTGGGTGTACCTACACCACATGAACAAAATCCTGGAACTCCCCCCCTAACAGCACTGTGGGTGTACCTACACCACATGGACAAAATCCTGGAACTCCCTCCCTAACAGCACTGTGGGTGTACCTACACCACACGGACAAAATTCCTGGAACTCCCTCCCTAACAGCACTGTTGGTGTACCTACACCAAATGAACAAATTCCTGGAACTCCCGCCTTAACAGCACTGTGGGTATACCTACACCATATGGACAAAATCCTGGAACTCACTCCCTAACAGCACTGTGGGTGTACCTACACCACATGGACAAAATCCTGGAACTCACTCCCTAACAGCACTGTGGGTGTACCTACACCACATGGACAAAATCCTGGAACTCCCTCGCTAACAGCACTGTGGGTGTACCTACACCACATGGACAAAATCATGGAACTGACTCCCTAACAGCAATGTGGGTGTACCTACACCACACGGACAAAATCCTCAAATCCCTCCCTAACAGCACGGTGGGTGTACCTACACCACAGCGACAAAATCCTGGAACTCCCTCCCTAACAGCACTGTGGGTGTATCTACACCACACGGACAAAATCCTGGAACTCCCTCCCTAACAGCACTGTGGGTGTACCTACACCACACGGACAAGTTCCTGGATCTCCATCCCTAACAGCAGTTCGGGTGTACCTACAAAACATGGACAACATCCTGGAACTCCATCCCTTACAGCAATGTGGGTGTACCTACACCACACGGACAATATACTGGAACTCCCTCCCTAACAGCACTGTGGGTGTACCTACACCACATGGACCAAAACCTGGAACTCCCTCCCTAACAGCACTGTGGGTGTACCTACACCACACGGACAAAATCCTGGAACTCCCTCCCTAACAGCACTGTGGGTGTACCTACACCACATGGACCAAAACCTGGAACTCCCTCCCCAACAGCACTGTGGGTGTACCTACACCACAGGGACAAAATCCTGGTATTCCCTCCCTAACAGCACTGTGGGTGTACATACATCACAGGGACAAAATTCCTGGAACTCCCTCACTAACAGCATTGTGGGTGAACCACACCACACGGACAAAATTCCTGGAACGCCCTCCCTAACAGCGCTGTGGGTGTACCTACACCACAGGGATAAAATCCTGGAACTCCCTCCCTAACAGCACTGTGGGAGTACCTACACCACATGGACAAATTGCAAAAACTTCCATCCTAACAGCGCTGTGGGTGTACCTACACCACAGGGACAAAATCCTGGAACACCCTCCCTAACAGCACTGTGGGTGTACCTACACCACACGGACAAAGTCCTGGAACTCGCTCCCTAACAGCAGTGTGGGAGTACCTACACCACACGGACAAAATCCTGGAACTCCCTCCCTAACAGCACTGTGGGTGTACCTACACCACATGGACAAAATCCTGGAACTCGCTCCCTAACAGCGCTGTGGGTGTACCTAGACCACACGGACAAAATCCTGGAACTCCCTCCCTAACAGCGCTGTGGGAGTACCTACACCACACGGACAAAATCCTGGAACTCCCTCCCTAACAGCACTGTGGGTGTACCTACACCACACGGACAAAATCCTGGAACTCCTTCCCTAACAGCACTGTGGGTGTACCTACACCACATGGACAAAATCCTGGAACTCCATCCCTAACAGCAGTTCGGGTGTACCTACACCACACGGACAATATCCTGGAACTCCCTCCCTAACAGCGCTGTGTGTGTACCTACACCACATGGACAAAATTCTGGAACTCTCTCCCTAACGGCACGGTGGTTGTACCTACACCACATGGACAAAATCCTGGAACTCCCTCCCTAACAGCACTGTGGGTGTACCTACACCACAGGGACAAAATTCCTGGAAATCACTCCCTAACAGCACTGTGGGTGTACCTACACCACAGGGACAAAATTCCAGGAACTCACTCCCTAACAGCACTGAGGGTGTGCCTACACCACATTGCCAAAATCCTGGAACTCCCTCCCTAACAGCACTGTGGGTGTACCTACACCACACGGACAAAATCCTGGAACTCTCTCCCTAACCGCACTATGGGTGCACCTACACCACACGGACAATATCCTAGAACTCCCTCCCTAACAGAGCTGTGGGTGTGCCTCGAAGACATGGACAGAATCCTAGAATTTCCTCCCTAACAGCACTGTGGGTGCACCTACACCACACGGACAATATCCGAGAACTCCCTTCCTAACAGCATTGTGGGTGTACCTACACCACAAGGACAATATCCTAGAAGTCCCTCCCTAACAGCACTGTGGGTGCACCTACACCACATGCACCAAAACCTGGAACTCCCTCCCTAACAGCACTGTGGGTGTACCTACAACACACGGACAAAATCCTGGAACTCCCTCCCTAACAGCGCTGTGGGTGTACCGTCACCACACGGACAAAATTCCTGGAACTACCTCCCTAACAGCGCTGTGGGTGTACCTACACCACACGGACAAAATCCTGGAACTTCCTCCCTAACAGCAGTGTGGGAGTACCTACACCACACGGACAAAATCCTGGAACTCCTTCCCTAACAGCACTGTGGGTGTACCTACACCACATGGACAAAATCCTGGAACTCCATCCCTAACAGCAGTTCGGGTGTACCTACACCACATGGACAATATCCTGGAACTCCCTCCCTAACAGCACTGTGGGTGTACCTACACCACACGGACAAAATCATGGCACTCCCTCCCTAACAGCACTGTGTGTGTACCTACACCACATGGACAAAATCCTGGAATTCGCTCCCTAACAGCACTGTGGGTGTACCTACACCACACGGACAAAATCATGGCACTCCCTCCCTAACAGCACTGTGGGTGTACCTACACCACATGGACAAAATCCTGGAACTCCCTCCCTAACAGCGCTGTGGTTGTACCTACACCACATGGACAAAATCCTGGAACTCCCTCTCTAACAGCACTGTGAGTGTACCTACACCACACGGACAAAATTCTGGAACTCGCTCCCTAACAGCACTGTGGGTGTACCTACACCACACGGACAAAATCCTGTAACTCCCTCCCTAACAGCACTGTGGGTGTACCTACACCACAGGGACAAAATTCCTGGAACTCACTCCCTAACAGCACTGTGGGTGTACCTACACCACGGGGAAAAAATTCCTGGAACTCACTAGCTAACAGCACCATGGGTGTACCTACACCACATGGACAAAATCCTGGAACTCCCTCCCTAACAGCACTGTGGTTGTACCTACACCACACGGACAATATCCCAGAACTCCCTCCCTAACAGGTCTGTGGGTGTGCCTAGAACACATGGACAGAATCCTGGAATTCCCTCCCTAACAGCACTGTGGGTGTACCTACACCACACGGACAATATCCTAGAACTCCCTCCCTAACAGCATTGTGGGTGTACCTACACCAAATGAACAAAATCCTGGAACTCCCGCCCTAACAGCACTGTGGGTGTACCTACACCACATGGACAAAATCCTGGAACTCCCTCCCTAACAGCACTGTTGGTGTACCTACACCACACGGACAAAATTTTGGAACTCCCACCCTAACAGCACTGTGGGTGTACCTACACCACACGGACAAAATCCTGGAACTCCCGCCCTAACAGCACTGTGGGTGCACCTACACCACATGGACAAAGTCCTGGAACTCCCTTTCTAACAGCACTGTGGGTGTACCTACACCACACGGACAAAATCCTGGAACTCCCGCCCTAACAGTACTGTGGGTGTACCTACATCACATGGAAAAAATCCTGGATCTCACTCGCTAAGAGCACTGTGGGTGTGCCTACAATACATGGACAACATCCTGGAATTCCCTCCCTAACAGCACTGTGGGTGTACCTACACCACACGGACAAAATCCTGGAATTCCCTCCCTAACAGCACCCTGGATGTACCTACAACACACGGACAAAATCCTGGAACTCCCTCCCTAACAGCATTGTGGGTGTACCTACACCACACGGACAAAATCCTGGAACTCCCACCCTAACAGCACTGTGGGAGTACCTACACCACACGGACAAAATCCTGGAACTCCCTCCCTAACAGCACTGTGGGTGTACCTACACCACATGGACAAAATCCTGGAACTCACTCCCTAACAGCACTGTGGGTGTACCTAAACCACACGGACAAAATTCCTGGAACTCCCTCCCTAACAGCACTGTTGGTGTACCGACACCAAATGAACAAAATCCTGGAACTCCCGCCCTATCAGCACTGTGGGTATACCTACACCACATGGACAAAATCCTGGAACTCCCGCCCTAACAGTACTGTGGGTGTACCTACATCACATGGAAAAAAATCCTGGATCTCACTCGCTAAGAGCACTGTGGGTGTGCCTACAATACATGGACAACATCCTGGAATTCCCTCCCTAACAGCACTGTGGGTGTACCTACACCACACGGACAAAATCCTGGAATTCCCTCCCTAACAGCACCCTGGATGTACCTACAACACACGGACAAAATCCTGGAACTCCCTCCCTAACAGCATTGTGGGTGTACCTACACCACACGGACAAAATCCTGGAACTCCCACCCTAACAGCACTGTGGGAGTACCTACACCACACGGACAAAATCCTGGAACTCCCTCCCTAACAGCACTGTGGGTGTACCTACACCACATGGACAAAATCCTGGAACTCACTCCCTAACAGCACTGTGGGTGTACCTAAACCACACGGACAAAATTCCTGGAACTCCCTCCCTAACAGCACTGTTGGTGTACCGACACCAAATGAACAAAATCCTGGAACTCCCGCCCTATCAGCACTGTGGGTGTACCTACACCACATGGACAAATTGCAAAAACTTCCTTCCTAACAGCACTGTGGGTGTACCTACACCACATGGACAAAATCCTGGAAATCTCTCCCTAACAGCACTGTGGTTGTACCTACAGCACATGCACAAAATCCTGTCACTCCCTCCCTAACAGCACTGTGGGTGTACCTACACCACAGGGACAAAATTCCTGGAACTCACTCCCTAACAGCACTGTGGGTGTACCTACACCACACGGACAAAATCCTGGAACTCCCTCCCTAACAGCACTGTGGGTGTACCTACACCACATGGACAAAATCCTGGAAATCTCTCCCTAACAGCACTGTGGTTGTACCTACAGCACATGCACAAAATCCTGTCACTCCCTCCCTAACAGCACTGTGGGTGTACCTACACCACAGGGACAAAATTCCTGGAACTCCCTCCCTAACAGCACTGTGGGTGTACCTACACCACACGGACAAAATCCTGGAACTCACTCCCTAACAGCACTGTGGGTGTACCTACACCACATGGACAAAATCCTGGAACTCCCTCCCTAACAGCACTGTGGGTGTACCTACACCACATGGACAAAATCATGGAACTCACTCCCTAACAGAAATGTGGGTGTACCTACACCACACGGACAAAATCCTCGAATCCCTCCCTAACAGCACGGTGGGTGTACCTACACCACAGCGACAAAATCCTGGAACTCCCTCCCTAACAGCACTGTGGGTGTACCTACACCACACGGACAAAATCCTGGAAATCTCTCCCTAACAGCACTGTGGTTGTAACTACAGCACATGGACAAAATCCTGTAACTCCCTCCCTATCAGCACTGTGGGTGTACCTACACCACAGGGACAAAATTCCTGGAACTCACTCCCTAACAGCACTGTGGGTGTACCTACACCACAGGGACAAAATTCCTGGAACTCAGTCCCTAACAGCACTGTGGGTGTACCTACACCACACGGACAAAATCCTGGAACTCCCTCCCTAACAGCACTGTGGGTGTACCTACACCACACGGACATAATTCTGGAAATCTCTCCCTAACAGCACTGTGGGTGTACCTACAACACATGGACAAAATCCTGGAACTCCCTCCCTAACAGCACTGTGGGTGTACCTACACCACACGGACAAAATCCTGGAACTCCCTCCCTAACAGCACTGTGGGTGTACCTACACCACACGGACAAAATTCTGGAAATCTCTCCCTAACAGCACTGTGGGTGTACCTACACCACATGGACAAAATCCTGTAACTCCCTCCCTAACAGCACTGTGGGTGTACCTACACCACATGGACAAATTGCAAAAACTTCCTTCCTAACAGCGCTGCTGGTGTACCGACACCACACGGACAAATTCCTGGATCTCCATCCCTAACAGCACAGTGGGTGTACCTACACAACACGGCCAAAATTCCTGGAACTCAATCCCTAACAGCGCTGTGGGAGTACATACACCACACGGACAAAATCCTGGAACTCCCTCCCTAACAGCACTGTGGGAGTACCTACACCACACGGACAAAATCCTGGAACTCCCTCCCTAACAGCACTGTGGGAGTACCTACAACACACGGACAAAATCGTGGAACTCCCTCCCTAACAGCACAGTGGGTGTACCTACACCACATGGACAAAATCCTGTAACTCCCTCCCTAACAGCAATGTGGGTGTACCTGCATTACACGGACAAGTTCCTGGATCTCCATCCCGAACAGCAGTTTGGGTGTACCTACAAAACATGGACAACATCCTGGAACTCCATCCCTTACAGCAATGTGGGTGTACCTACACCACACGGACAATATCCTGGAACTCCCTCCCTAACAGCACTGTGGGTGAACCTACACCACATGGACCAAAACCTGGAACACCCTCCATAAAAGCACTGTGGGTGTACCTACACCACACGGACAAAATCCTGGAACACCCTCCCTAACAGCACTGTGGGTGTACCTACACCACAGGGACAAAATCCTGGTATTCCCTCCCTAACAGCACGGTGGGTGTATGTACATCACAGGGACAAAATTCCTGGAACTCCCTCACTAACAGCATTGTGGGTGAACCTACACCACACGGACAAAATTCCTGGAACGCCCTCCCTAACAGCGCTGTGGGTGTACCTACACCACACGGACAAAATTCCTGGAACTCGCTCCCTAACAGCAGTGTGGGAGTACCTACACCACACGGACAAAATCGTGGAACTCCCTCCCTAACAGCACTGTGGGTGTACCTACACCACATGGACAAAATCCTGGAACTCGCTCCCTAACAGCAGTGTGGGAGTACCTACACCACACGGACAAAATCCTGGAACTCCCTCCCTAACAGCACTGTGGGTGTACCTACACCACACGGACAAAATCCTGGAACTCCTTCCCTAACAGCACTGTGGGTGTACCTACACCACATGGACAAAATCCTGGAACTCCATCCCTAACAGCAGTTCGGGTGTACCTACACCACACGGACAATATCCTGGAACTCCCTCCCTAACAGCGCTGTGTGTGTACCTACACCACATGGACAAAATTCTGGAACTCTCTCCCTAACGGCACGGTGGTTGTACCTACACCACATGGACAAAATCCTGGAACTCCCTCCCTAACAGCACTGTGGGTGTACCTACACCACAGGGACAAAATTCCTGTAACTCACTCCCTAACAGCACTGTGGGTGTACCTACACCACAGGGACAAAATTCCAGGAACTCACTCCCTAACAGCACTGTGGGTGTGCCTACACCACATGGACAAAATCCTGGAACTCCCTCCCTAACAGCACTGTGGGTGTACCTACACCACACGGACAAAATCCTGGAACTCTCTCCCTAACCGCACTATGGGTGTACCTACACCACACGGACAATATCCTGGAACTCCCTCCCTAACAGAGCTGTGGGTGTGCCTAGAAGACATGGACAGAATCCTGGAATTTCCTCCCTAACAGCACTGTGGGTGCACCTACACCACACGGACAATATCCGAGAACTCCCTTCCTAACAGCATTGTGGGTGTACCTACACCACAAGGACAATATCCTAGAAGTCCCTCCCTAACAGCACTGTGGGTGTACCTACACCACATGGACAAAATCCTGGAACTTCCTCCCTAACAGCACTGTGGGTGTACCTACACCACATGGACAAAATCCTGGAACTCCCTCCCTAACAGCACTGGGGGTGTACCTACACCACATGGACAAAATCCTGGAACTTCCTCCCTTACAGCACTGTGGGTGTACCTACACCACATGGACAAAATCCTGGAATCCCTCCCTAACCGCACTATGGGTGTACCTACACCACACGGACAATATCCTGGAACTCCCTCCCTAACAGCACTGTGGGTGTACCTACACCACACGGACAAATTCCTGGATCTCCATCCCTAACAGCACTGTGGGTGTACCTACACAACACGGACAAAAATTCCTGGAACTCACTCCCTAACAGCGCTGTGGGAGTACATACACCACACGGACAAAATCCTGGAACTCCCTCCCTAACAGCACTGTGGGAGTACCTACAACACACGGACAAAATCGAGGAACTCCCTCCCTAACAGCACTGTGGGTGTACCTACACCACACGGACAAAATCCTGTAACTCCCTCCCTAACAGCACTGTGGGTGTACCTGCAACACACGGACAAAATCGTGGAACTCCCTCCCTAACAGCACTGTGGGTGTACCTACACCACATCAACAAAATCCTGGAACTCCCTCCCTAACAGCACTGTGGGTGTACCTACACCACACGCACAAAATCCTGGAACTCCCTCCCTAACAGCAATGTGGGTGTACCTACACAACACTGACAAAATCCTGGAACTCCCTCCCTAACAGCACTGTGGGTGTACCTACACCACATGGACAAAATCCTGGAATCCCTCCCTAACAGCACTGTGGGTGTACCTACACCACACGGACAATATCCTGGAACTCCCTCCCTAACAGCGCTGTGTGTGTACCTACACCACATGGACAAAATTCTGGAACTCTCTCCCTAACAGCACGGTGGTTGTACCTACACCACATGGACAAAATCCTGGAACTCCCTCCCTAACAGCACTGTGGGTGTACCTACACCACAGGGACAAAATTCCTGGAACTCACTCCCTAACAGCACTGTGGGTGTACCTACACCACAGGGACAAAATTCCTGGAACTCACTCCCTAACAGCACTGTGGGTGTACCTGCACCACATGGACAAAATCCCGGAACTCCCTCCCTAACAGCACTGTGGGTGTACCTACACCACAGGGACAAAATTCCTGTAACTCACTCCCTAACAGCACTGTGGGTGTACCTACACCACAGGGACAAAATTCCAGGAACTCACTCCCTAACAGCACTGTGGGTGTGCCTACACCACATGGACAAAATCCTGGAACTCCCTCCCTAACAGCACTGTGGGTGTACCTACACCACACGGACAAAATCCTGGAACTCTCTCCCTAACCGCACTATGGGTGTACCTACACCACACGGACAATATCCTGGAACTCCCTCCCTAACAGAGCTGTGGGTGTGCCTAGAAGACATGGACAGAATCCTGGAATTTCCTCCCTAACAGCACTGTGGGTGCACCTACACCACACGGACAATATCCGAGAACTCCCTTCCTAACAGCATTGTGGGTGTACCTACACCACAAGGACAATATCCTAGAAGTCCCTCCCTAACAGCACTGTGGGTGTACCTACACCACATGGACAAAATCCTGGAACTTCCTCCCTAACAGCACTGTGGGTGTACCTACACCACATGGACAAAATCCTGGAACTCCCTCCCTAACAGCACTGGGGGTGTACCTACACCACATGGACAAAATCCTGGAACTTCCTCCCTAACAGCACTGTGGGTGTACCTACACCACATGGACAAAATCCTGGAATCCCTCCCTAACCGCACTATGGGTGTACCTACACCACACGGACAATATCCTGGAACTCCCTCCCTAACAGCACTGTGGGTGTACCTACACCACATGGACAAATTGCAAAAACTTCCTTCCTAACAGCACGGTGTATGTACCTACACCACACGGACAAATTCCTGGATCTCCATCCCTAACAGCACTGTGGGTGTACCTACACAACACGTACAAAAATTCCTGGAACTCACTCCCTAACAGCGCTGTGGGAGTACATACACCACACGGACAAAATCCTGGAACTCCCTCCCTAACAGCACTGTGGGAGTACCTACAACACACGGACAAAATCGAGGAACTCCCTCCCTAACAGCACTGTGGGTGTACCTACACCACACGGACAAAATCCTGTAACTCCCTCCCGAACAGCACTGTGGGTGTACCTACAACACACGGACAAAATCGTGGAACTCCCTCCCTAACAGCACTGTGGGTGTACCTACACCACATCAACAAAATCCTGGAACTCCCTCCCTAACAGCACTGTGGGTGTACCTACACCACACGCACAAAATCCTGGAACTCCCTCCCTAACAGCAATGTGGGTGTACCTACACAACACTGACAAAATCCTGGAACTCCCTCCCTAACAGCACTGTGGGTGTACCTACACCACATGGACAAAATCCTGGAATCCCTCCCTAACAGCACTGTGGGTGTACCTACACCACACGGACAATATCCTGGAACTCCCTCCCTAACAGCGCTGTGTGTGTACCTACACCACATGGACAAAATTCTGGAACTCTCTCCCTAACAGCACGGTGGTTGTACCTACACCACATGGACAAAATCCTGGAACTCCCTCCCTAACAGCACTGTGGGTGTACCTACACCACAGGGACAAAATTCCTGGAACTCACTCCCTAACAGCACTGTGGGTGTACCTACACCACAGGGACAAAATTCCTGGAACTCACTCCCTAACAGCACTGTGGGTGTACCTGCACCACATGGACAAAATCCCGGAACTCCCTCCCTAACAGCACTGTGGGTGTACCTACACCACACGGACAAAATCCTGGAACTCTCTCCCTAACAGCACTATGGGTGTACCTACACCACACGGACAATATCCTAGAACTCCCTCCCTAACAGAGCTGTGGGTGTGCCTAGAAGACATGGACAGAATCCTGGAACTTCCTCCCTAACAGCACTGTGGGTGCACCTACACCACACGGACAATATCCGAGAACTCCCTTCCTGACAGCATTGTGGGTGTACCTACACCACAAGGACAATATCCTAGAAGTCCCTCCCTAACAGCACTGGGGGTGTACCTACACCACATGAACAAAATCCTGGAACTCCCGCCCTAACAGCGCTGTGGGTGTACCTACACCACATGGCCAAAATCCTGGAACTCCCTCCCTAACAGCACTGGGGGTGTACCTACACCTCATGGACAAAATCCTGGAACTTCCTCCCTAACAGCACTGTGGGAGTACATACACCACACGGACAAAATCCTGGAACTCCCTCCCTAACAGCACTGTGGGTGTACCTACGCCACACGGACAAAATCCTGGAACTCCCTTCCTAACAGCAATGTGGGTGGTCCTACACCACATGGACAAAATCGAGGAGCTCACTCCCTAACAGCACTGTGGGTGTACCTACACCACCCGGACAAAATCCTGGAACTCCTTCCCTAACAGCAATGTGGGTGTACCTACACCACATGGACAAATCCTGCAATCCCTCCCTAACAGCACTGTAGGTGTACCTACACCACATGGACAAAATCCTGCAATCCCTCCCTAACAGCACTGTGGGTGTACCCACACCACACGGACAAATTCCAGGATCTCCATCCCTAACAGCATTTCGGGTGTACCTACACCACACGGAAAATATCCTAGATCTCCCACCCTAAGAGCGCTGTGGGTGTACCTACAACACATGGACAACATCCTGGAACTGCCTCCCTAACAGCACTGTGGGTGTACCTACACCACATGAACAAAATCCTGGAACTCCCTCCCTAACAGCACTGTGGGTGTACCTACACCACATGAACAAAATCCTGGAACTCCCTCCCTAACAGCACTGTGGGTGTACCTACACCACATGGACCAAAACCTAGAACTCCCTCCCTAACAGCACTGTGGGTGTACCTACACGACACGGACAAAATCCTGGAACTCCCTCCCTAAAAGCACTGTGGGTGTACCAACACCACACGGACAAAATCCTGGAACTCCCTCCCTAACAGCACTGTGGGATTACCTACACCACACGGACAAAATCCTGGAACTCCCTCCCTAACAGCACTGTGGGATTACCTACACCACACGGACAAAATCCTGGAACTCCCTCCCTAACAGCACTGTGGGTGTACCTACACCACACGGACAAAATCCTGGATCTCCCTCCCTAACAGCACTGTGGGTGTACCTACACCACACGGACAATATCCTAGAACTCCCTCCCTAACAGCACTGTGGGTGCAACTACACCACATGGACAAAATCCTGGAATCCCTCCCTAACAGCAGTGTGGGTGTACCTACACCACACGGACAAAATCCTGGAACTCCCTCCCTAACAGCACTGTGGGTGTACCTACACCACATGGACAAAATCCTGGAATCCCTCCCTAACAGCACTGTGGGTGTACCTACACCACAGGGACAAAATCCTGGAACTCCCTCCCTAACAGCACTGTGGGTGTACCTACACCACACGGACAAAATCCTGGAACTCCCTCCCTAACAGCACTGTGGGATTACCTACACCACACGGACAAAATCCTGGAACTCCCTCCCTAACAGCACTGTGGGTGCACCTACACCACATGGACAAAATCCTGGAATCCCTCCCTAACAGCACTGTGGGTGTACCTACACCACAGGGACAAAATCCTGGAACTCCCTCCCTAACAGCACTGTGGGAGTACCTACACCACATGGACAAATTGCAAAAACTTCCTTCCTAACAGCGCTGTTGGTGTACCTACACCACACGGACAAATTCCTGGATCTCCATCCCTAACAGCACTGTGGGAGTACCTACAACACACGGACAAAATCGTGGAACTCCCTCCCTAACAGCACTGTGGGTGTACCTACACCACACGGACAAAATCCTGTAACTCCCTCCCTAACAGCACTGTGGGTGTACCTACAACACACGGACAAAATCGTGGAACTCCCTGCCTAACAGCACTGTGGGTGTACCTACACCACACGGACAAAATCCTGGAACTCCCTCCCTAACAGCACTGTGGGTGTACCTACAACACATGGACAAAATCCTGGAACTCCATCCCTAACAGCAGTTCGGGTGTACCTACACCACACGCACAAAATCCTGGAACTCCCTCCCTAACAGCAATGTGGGTGTACCTACACAACACGGACAAAATCCTGGAACTCCCTCCCTAACAGCACTGTGTGTGTACCTACACCACACGGACAAAATCCTGGAACTCCCTCCCTAACAGCACTGTGGGTGTACCTACACAATACAGAGACAAAATTCCTGGAACTCACTCCCTAACAGCGCTCTGGGAGTACATACACCACATACACAAAATCCTGGAACTCCCTCCCTAACAGCACTGTCGTTGTACCTACACCACATGGACAAAATCCTGGAACTCCCTCCCTAACAGCAGTGTGGGTGTACCTACACCACAGGGACAAAATCCTGGAATTTTTCCCTAACAGCACTGTGGGTGTACCTACAACACACGGACAAAATCCTGGAACTCCCTGCCTAACAGCACTGTGGGTGGACCTACAACACATGGACAAAATCCTGGAACTCCCTCCCTTTCAGCACTGTGGGTGTACCTACAACACACGCACAAATTCCTGGATCTCCATCCCTAACAGCAGTTCGGGTGTACCTACACCACACGGACAAATTCCTGGATCTCCAACCATAACAGCACTGTGGGTGTACCTACAACGCAAGGACAAAAACCTGGAACTCCCGCCCTAACAGCACTGTGGGTGTACCTACACCACACGGATAAAATCCAGGAACTCCCTCCCTAACAGCACTGTGGGTGTACCTACACCACACAGACAAAATCCTGGAATCCCTCCCTAACAGCAATGTGGGGGTACCTACACAATACAGGGACAAAATTCCTGGAACTCACTCCCTAACAGCACTGTGGGTGTACCTACACCACACAGACAAAATCCTGGAATCCCTCCCTAACAGCAATGTGGGGGTACCTACACAATACAGGTACAAAATTCCTGGAACTCACTCCCTAAAAGCGTTGTGAGTGTACCTACACCACACGGACAAAATCCTGGAACTCCCTCCCTAACAGCACTGTGGGTGTACCTACACCACACAGACAAAATCCTGGAATCCCTCCCTAACAGCAATGTGGGGGTACCTACACAATACAGGGACAAAATTCCTGGAACTCACTCCCTAACAGCACTGTGGGTGTACCTACACAACACGGAAAAAATCCTGGAACTCCCTCCCTAACAGCACTGTGGGTGTACCTACACCACACGGACAAAATCCTGGAACTCCCTCCCTAACAGCGATGTGGGTGTACCTACACCACACGGACAAAATCCTGGAACTCCCTCCCTAACAGCGATGTGGGTGTACCTACACCAAACTGACAAAATCCTGGAACTCCCTCCCTAACAGCACTGTGGGTGTATCTACAACACACGGACAAAATCCTGGAACTCCCTCCCTAACAGCACTATGGGTGAACCTACACCACACGGACAAAATCCTGGAACTCCCTCCCTAACAGCACTGTGGGTGTACCTACACCACATGGACAAAATCCTGGAACTCCCTCCCAAACAGCGCTGTGGGTGTACCTACACCACATGGCCAAAATCCTGGAACTCCCTCCCTAACAGCACTGTGGATGTACCTACACCACATGGGCAAAATCCTGGAACTCCCTCCCTAACAGCACTGTGGGTGTACCTACACCACACGGACAAAATCCTGGAACTCCCTCCCTAACAGCACTGTGCGTGTACCTACACCACATGGACAAAATCCTGTAACTCCCTCCCTAACACACTGTGGGTGTACATACACCACAGGGTCAAAATCCTAGAACTCCCTCCCTAACAGCACTGTGGGTGTACCTACACCACAGGGACAAAATTCCGGGAACTCACTTCCTAACAGCGCTCTGGGAGGACAGACACCACATACACAAAATCCTGGAACTCCCTCCCTAACAGCAGTGTGGGAGTACTACACCACAGGGACAAAATCCTGGAACTGCTTCCCTAACAGCACTGCGGGTGTACCTACACCACATGGACAAATTGCAAAACCTCCCTCCTTAACAGCGCTGTGGGTGTACCTACAACTCACGGACAAAATGCTGGAAATCCCTCCCTAACAGCACGGTGGGTGTACCTACACCACATGGACAAAATCCTGGAACGTCCTCCCTAACAGCACTGTGGGTGTACCTACACCACATGGACAGAAACCTGGAACTCCCTCCCTAAGAGAACTGTGGGTGTACCTACACCACACGGACAAAATCCTGGAACTCCTTCCCTAACAGCACTGTGGGTGTACCTACACCACACGGACAAAATCCTGGAACTCCCTTCCTAACAGCAATGTGGGTGGTCCTACACCACATGGACAAAATCGAGGAGCTCACTCCCTAACAGCACTGTGGGTGTACCTACACCACCCGGACAAAATCCTGGAACTCCTTCCCTAACAGCAATGTGGGTGTACCTACACCACATGGACAAATCCTGCAATCCCTCCCTAACAGCACTGTGGGTGTACCTACACAATACAGAGACAAAATTCCTGGAACTCACTCACTAACAGCAATGTGGGTGTCCCTACACAACAAGGACAAAATCCTGGAAATCGCTCCCTAACAGCACTGTGGGTGTACCTACACCACATGGACAAAATCCTGGAACTCCCTCCCTAACAGCACTGTGGGTGTACCTACACCACACAGACAAAATCCTGGAATCCCTCCCTAACAGCAATGTGGGGGTACCTACACAATACAGGTACAAAATTCCTGGAACTCACTCCCTAAAAGCGTTGTGAGTGTACCTACACCACACGGACAAAATCCTGGAACTCCCTCCCTAACAGCACTGTGGGTGTACCTACACCACACAGACAAAATCCTGGAATCCCTCCCTAACAGCAATGTGGGGGTACCTACACAATACAGGGACAAAATTCCTGGAACTCACTCCCTAACAGCACTGTGGGTGTACCTACACAACACGGAAAAAATCCTGGAACTCCCTCCCTAACAGCACTGTGGGTGTACCTACACCACACGGACAAAATCCTGGAACTCCCTCCCTAACAGCGATGTGGGTGTACCTACACCACACGGACAAAATCCTGGAACTCCCTCCCTAACAGCGATGTGGGTGTACCTACACCAAACTGACAAAATCCTGGAACTCCCTCCCTAACAGCACTGTGGGTGTACCTACACCACATGGACAAAATCCTGGAACTCCCTCCCAAACGGCGCTGTGGGTGTACCTACACCACATGGCCAAAATCCTGGAACTCCCTCCCTAACAGCACTGTGGATGTACCTACACCACATGGGCAAAATCCTGGAACTCCCTCCCTAACAGCACTGTGGGTGTACCTACACCACACGGACAAAATCCTGGAACTCCCTCCCTAACAGCACTGTGGGTGTACCTACACCACATGGACAAAATCCTGTAACTCCCTCCCTAACACACTGTGGGTGTACATACACCACAGGGTCAAAATCCTAGAACTCCCTCCCTAACAGCACTGTGGGTGTACCTACACCACATGGACAGAAACCTGGAACTCCCTCCCTAAGAGAACTGTGGGTGTACCTACACCAAACGGACAAAATCCTGGAATCCTTCCCTAACAGCACTGTGGGTGTACCTACACCACATGGACAAAATCCTGGAATCACTCCCTAAGAGAACTGTGGGTGTACCTACACCACACGGACAAAATCCTGGAACTCCTTCCCTAACAGCACTGTGGGTGTACCTACACCACACGGACAAAATCCTGGAACTCCCTTCCTAACAGCAATGTGGGTGGTCCTACACCACATGGACAAAATCGAGGAGCTCACTCCCTAACAGCACTGTGGGTGTACCTACACCACCCGGACAAAATCCTGGAACTCCTTCCCTAACAGCAATGTGGGTGTACCTACACCACATGGACAAATCCTGCAATCCCTCCCTACCAGCACTGTAGGTGTACCCACACCACACGGACAAAATCCAGGATCTCCATCCCTAACAGCATTTCGGGTGTACCTACACCACACGGACAATATCCTAGATCTCCCACCCTAAGAGCGCTGTGGGTGTACCTACAACACATGGACAACATCCTGGAACTGCCTCCCTAACAGCACTGTGGGTGTACCTACACCACATGAACAAAATCCTGGAACTCCCTCCCTAACAGCACTGTGGGTGTACCTACACCACATGGACCAAAACCTAGAACTCCCTCCCTAACAGCACTGTGGGTGTACCAACACCACACGGACAAAATCCTGGAACTCCCTCCCTAACAGCACTGTGGGATTACCTACACCACACGGACAAAATCCTGGATCTCCCTCCCTAACAGCACTGTGGGTGTACCTACACCACACGGACAATATCCTAGAACTCCCTCCCTAACAGCACTGTGGGTGTACCTACACCACACGTACAATATCCTAGAACTCCCTCCCTAACAGCACTGTGGGTGCAACTACACCAAATGGACAAAATCCTGGAATCCCTCCCTAACAGCAGTGTGGGTGTACCTACACCACACGGACAAAATCCTGGAACTCCCTCCCTAACAGCACTGTGGGTGTACCTACACCACATGAACAAAATCCTGGAACTCCCTCCCTAACAGCACTGTGGGTGTACCTACACCACACGGACAAAATCCTGGAACTCACTCCCTAACAGCACTGTGGGTGTACCTACACCACATGGACAAAATCCTGGAATCCCTCCCTAACAGCACTGTGGGTGTACCTACACCACACGGACAAAATCCTGGAACTCCCTCCCTAACAGCACTGTGGGTGTACCTACACCACAGGGACAAAATCCTGGAACTCCCTCCCTAACAGCACTGTGGGTGTACCTACACCACATGGACAAATTGCAAAAACTTCCTTCCTAACAGCGCTGTTGGTGTACCTACACCACACGGACAAATTCCTGGATCTCCATCCCTAACAGCACTGTGGGTGTACCTACACCACATGGACAAATTCGTGGAACTCCCTCCCTAACAGCGCTGTGGGAGTACATACACCACACGGACAAAATCCTGGAACTCCCTCCCTAACAGCACTGTGGGAGTACCTACAACACACGGACAAATTCGTGGAACTCCCTCCCTAACAGCACTGTGGGTGTACCTACACCACACGGACAAAATCCTGTAACTCCCTCCCTAACAGCACTGTGGGTGCACCTACAACACACGGACAAAATCGTGGAACTCCCTCCCTAACAGCACTGTGGGTGTACCTACACCACACGGACAAAATCCTGGAACTCCCTCCCTAACAGCACTGTGGGTGTACCTACACCACATCAACATAATCCTGGAACTCCCTCCCTAACAGCACTGTTGGTGTACCTACACCACATGGACAAAATCCTGGAACTCCATCCCTAACAGCAGTTCGGGTGTACCTACACCACACGCACAAAATCCTGGAACTCCCTCCCTAACAGCAATGTGGGTGTACCTACACAACACGGACAAAATCCTGGAACTCCCTCCCTAACAGCACTGTGGGTGTACCTACACCACACGCACAAAATCCTGGTACTCCCTCCCTAACAGCACTGTGGGTATATCTACAACACACGGACATAATCCTGGAACTCCCTCCCTAACAGCACTGTGGGAATACATACACCACACGGACAAAATCCTGGAACTCCCTCCCTAACAGCACTGTGGGTGTACCTACACAATACAGAGACAAAATTCCTTGAACTCACTCCCTAACAGCAATCTGGGAGTACATACACCACATACACAAAATCCTGGAACTCCCTCCCTAACAGCGATGTGGGTGTACCTACACCACACGGATAAAATCCTGGAACTCCCTCCCTAACAGCGATGTGGGTGTACCTACACCAAACTGACAAAATCCTGGATCTCCCTCCCTAACAGCACTGTGGGTGTACCTACAACACACGGACAAAACCCTGGAACTCCCTCCCTTACAGCACTGTGGGTGTACCTACACCACATGGACAAAATCCTGGAACTCCCTCCCTAACAGCACTGTGGGTGTACCTACACCACATGGACAAAATCCTGGAACTCCCTCCCAAACAGCGCTGTGGGTGTACCTACACCACATGGCCAAAATCCTGGAACTCCCTCCCTAACAGCACTGTGGGTGTACCTACACCACACGGACAAAATCCTGGAACTCCCTCCCTAACAGCACTGTGGGTGTACCTACACCACATGGACAAAATCCTGTAACTCCCTCCCTAACAGCACTGTGGGTGTACATACACCACAGGGTCAAAATCCTAGAACTATCTCCCTAACAGCACTGTGGGTGTACCTACACCACAGGGACAAAATTCCGGGAACTCACTCCCTAACAGCGCTCTGGGAGGACAGACACCACATACACAAAATCCTGGAACTCCCTCCCTAACAGCAGTGTGGGAGTACCTACACCACAGGGACAAAATCCTGGAACTACTTCCCTAACAGCACTGCGGGTGTACCTACATCACATGGTCAATATCCTGGAACTCCCTCCCTAACAGCATTGTGGGTGAACCTACTCCACATGGACAAAATCCTGGAATCCGTCCCTAAAAGCACTGTGGGTGTACCTACACCACATGGACAAATTGCAAAACCTCCCTCCCTAAAAGCGCTGTGGGTGTACCTACACCACATGGACAAAATCCTGGAACTTCCTCCCTAACAGCACTGTGGGTGTACCTACACCACATGGACAAAATCCTGTAACTCCCTCCCTAACAGCACTGTGGGTGTACCTACACCACATGGACAGAATCCTGGAACTCCCTGCCTAACAGCAATGTGGGTGGTCCTACACCACATGGACAAAATCGAGGAGCTCACTCCCTAACAGCACTGTGGGTGTACCTACACCACCCGGACAAAATCCTGGAACTCCTTCCCTAACAGCAATGTGGGTGTACCTACACCACATGGACAAATCCTGCAATCCCTCCCTAACAGCACTGTGGGTGTACCCACACCACACGGACAAATTCCAGGATCTCCATCCCTAACAGCAGTTCGGGTGTACCTACACCACACGGACAATATCCTAGATCTCCCTCCCTAAGAGCGCTGTGGGTGTACCTACACCACATGAACAAAATCCTGGAACTCCCTCCCTAACAGCACTGTGGGTGTACCTACACCACATGGACCAAAACCTAGAACTCCCTCCCTAACAGCACTGTGGGTGTACCTACACGACACGGGCAAAATCCTGGAACTCCCTCCCTAAAAGCACTGTGGGTGTACCAACACCACACGGACAAAATCCTGGAACTCCCTCATTAACAGCTCTGTGGGTGTACCTACATCACACGGACAAAATCCTGGAACTCCCTCCCTAACAGCACTGTGGGTGTACCTACACCACACGCACAAAATCCTGGAACTCCCTCCCTAACAGCAATGTGGGTGTACCTACACAACACGGACAAAATCCTTGAACTCCCTCCCCAGCAACACTGTGGGTGTACCTACACCACACGAACAAAATCCTGGAACTCCCTCCCTAACAGGGCTGTGGGTGTACCTAGACCACATGGACAAAATCCTGGAACTCCCTCCCTAACAGCACTGTGGGTGTACCTGCACCACACGGACAAAATCCTGGAACTCCCTCCCTAACAACTCTGTGGGAGTACCTACAACACACGGACAAAATCCTGGAACACCCTCCCTAACAGCACGGTGCGTGTAACTACACCACATGGACAAATCCTGGAACTCCCTCCCTAACAGCACTTTGGGTGTACCTACACCACATGGACAACATCCTGGAATTCCATCCCTAACAGCAATGTGGGTGTACATGCACCACATGGACAAAATGCTGGAACTCCCTCCCTAACAGCACTGTGGGTGTACCTACACCACACGGACAATATCCTAGAACTCCCTCCCTAACAGCACTGTGGGTGTACCTACACCACATGGACAAAATCCTGGAACTCCCTCCCTAACAGCGCTGTGGGAGTACCTACACCACATGGACGAAATCCTGGAACTCCCTCCCTAACAGCACTGTGGGAGTACATACACCACACGGACAAAATCCTGGAACTCCCTCCCTAACAGCACTGTGGGTGTACCTACACCACACGGACAATATCCTAGAACTCCCTCCCTAACAGCACTGTGGGTGCACCTACACCACATGGACAATATCCTGGAATCCCTCCCTAACAGCAGTGTGGGTGTACCTACACCACACGGACAAAATCCTGGAACTCCCTCCCTAACAGCACTGTGGGTGTACCTACACCACATGGACAAAATCCTGGAATCCCTCCCTAACAGCACTGTGGGTGTACCTACACCACAGTGACAAAATCCTGGAACTCCCTCCCTAACAGCACTGTGGGAGTACCTACACCACATGGACAAATTGCAAAAACTTCCTTCCTAACAGCGCTGTTGGTGTACCTACACCACACGGACAAATTCCAGGATCTCCATCCCTAACAGCACTGTGGGTGTACCTACACGACACGGTTAAATTCCTGGAACTCACTCCCTAACAGCGCTGTGGGAGTACATACACCACACGGACAAAATCCTGGAACTCCCTCCCTAACAGCACTGTGGGAGTACCTACAACACACGGACAAAATCGTGGAACTCCCTCCCTAACAGCACTGTGGGTGTACCTACACCACACGGACAAAATCCTGTAACTCCCTCCCTAACAGCACTGTGGGTGTACCTACAAAACACGGACAAAATCGTGGAACTCCCTCCCTAACAGCACTGTGGGTGTACCTACACCACACGGACAAAATCCTGGAACTCCCTCCCTAACAGCACTGTGGGTGTACCTACAACACATGGACAAAATCCTGGAACTCCATCCCTAACAGCAGTTCGGGTGTACCTACACCACACGCACAAAATCCTGGAACTCCCTCCCTAACAGCAATGTGGGTGTACCTACACAACACGGACAAAATCCTGGAACTCCCTCCCTAACAGCACTGTGGGTGTACCTACACCACACGGACAAAATCCTGGAACTCCCTCCCTAACAGCACTGTGGGTGTACCTACACAATACAGAGACAAAATTCCTGGAACTCACTCCCTAACAGCGCTCTGGGAGTAACTACACCACATACACAAAATCCTGGAACTCCCTCCCTAACAGCACTGTCGTTGTACCTACACCACATGGACAAAATCCTGGAACTCCCTCCCTAACAGCAGTGTGGGTGTACCTACACCACAGGGACAAAATCCTGGAATTTTTCCCTAACAGCACTGTGGGTGTACCTACAACACACGGACAAAATCCTGGAACTCCCTGCCTAACAGCACTGTGGGTGGACCTACAACACATGGACAAAATCCTGGAACTCCCTCCCTTTCAGCACTGTGGGTGTACCTACAACACACGCACAAATTCCTGGATCTCCATCCCTAACAGCAGTTCGGGTGTACCTACACCACACGGACAAATTCCTGGATCTCCAACCATAACAGCACTGTGGGTGTACCTACAACGCAAGGACAAAAATCTGGAACTCCCGCCCTAACAGCACTGTGGGTGTGCCTACACCACACGGATAAAATCCTGGAACTCCCTCCCTAACAGCACTGTGGGTGTACCTACACCACACGGGCAAAATCGTGGAACTCCCTCCCTAACAGCACTGTGGGTGTACCTACACAATACAGAGACAAAATTCCTGGAAGTCACTCACTAACAGCAAAGTGGGTGTACCTACACAACACGGACAAAATCCTGGAACTCCCTCCCTAACAGCACTGTGGGTGTACCTACACAATACAGAGACAAAATTCCTGGAACTCACTCACTAACAGCAATGTGGGTGTCCCTACACAACACGGACAAAATCCTGGAAATCGCTCCCTAACAGCACTGTGGGTGTACCTACACCACATGGACAAAATCCTGGAACTCCCTCCCTAACAGCACTGTGGGTGTACCTACACCACACAGACAAAATCCTGGAATCCCTCCCTAACAGCAATGTGGGGGTACCTACACAATACAGGTACAAAATTCCTGGAACTCACTCCCTAAAAGCGTTGTGAGTGTACCTACACCACACGGACAAAATCCTGGAACTCCCTCCCTAACAGCACTGTGGGTGTACCTACACCACACAGACAAAATCCTGGAATCCCTCCCTAACAGCAATGTGGGGGTACCTACACAATACAGGGACAAAATTCCTGGAACTCACTCCCTAACAGCACTGTGGGTGTACCTACATAACACGGAAGAAATCCTGGAACTCCCTCCCTAACAGCACTGTGGGTGTACCTACACCACACGGACAAAATCCTGGAACTCCCTCCCTAACAGCGATGTGAGTGTACCTACACCACACGGACAAAATCCTGGAACTCCCTCCCTAACAGCGATGTGGGTGTACCTACACCAAACTGACAAAATCCTGGAACTCCCTCCCTAACAGCACTGTGGGTGTATCTACAACACACGGACAAAATCCTGGAACTCCCTCCCTAACAGCACTGTGGGTGAACCTACACCACACGGACAAAATCCTGGAACTCCCCCCCTAACAGCACTGTGGGTGTACCTACACCACATGGACAAAATCCTGGAACTCCCTCCCAAACAGCGCTGTGGGTGTACCTACACCACATGGCCAAAATCCTGGAACTCCCTCCCTAACAGCACTGTGGATGTACCTACACCACATGGGCAAAATCCTGGAACTCCCTCCCTAACAGCACTGTGGGTGTACCTACACCACACGGACAAAATCCTGGAACTCCCTCCCTAACAGCACTGTGGGTGTACCTACACCACATGGACAAAATCCTGTAACTCCCTCCCTAACACACTGTGGGTGTACATACACCACAGGGTCAAAATCCTAGAACTCCCTCCCTAACAGCACTGTGGGTGTACCTACACCACAGGGACAAAATTCCGGGAACTCACTCCCTAACAGCGCTCTGGGACGACAGCCACCACATACACAAAATCCTGGAACTCCCTCGCTAACAGCAGTGTGGGAGTACTACACCACAGGGACAAAATCCTGGAACTGCTTCCCTAACAGCACTGCGGGTGTACCTACATCACATGGTCAATGTCCTGGAACTCCCTCTCAAAGAGCACTGTGGGTGTACCTACACCACATGGACAAATTGCAAAACCTCCCTCCTTAACAGCGCTGTGGGTGTACCTACAACTCACGGACAAAATGCTGGAAATCCCTCCCTAACAGCACGGTGGGTGTACCTACACCACATGGACAAAATCCTGGAACTCCCTCCCTAACAGCAATGTGGGTGTACCTACACCACATGGACAGAAACCTGGAACTCCCTCCCTAAGAGAACTGTGGGTGTACCTACACCACACGGACAAAATCCTGGAACTCCTTCCCTAACAGCACTGTGGGTGTACCTACACCACATGGACAAAATCCTGGAATCACTCCCTAAGAGAACTGTGGGTGTACCTACACCACACGGACAAAATCCTGGAACTCCTTCCCTAACAGCACTGTGGGTGTACCTACACCACACGGACAAAATCCTGGAACTCCCTTCCTAACAGCAATGTGGGTGGTCCTACACCACATGGACAAAATCGAGGAGCTCACTCCCTAACAGCACTGTGGGTGTACCTACACCACCCGGACAAAATCCTGGAACTCCTTCCCTAACAGCAATGTGGGTGTACCTACACCACATGGACAAATCCTGCAATCCCTCCCTAACAGCACTGTAGGTGTACCTACACCACATGGACAAAATCCTGCAATCCCTCCCTAACAGCACTGTGGGTGTACCCACACCACACGTACAAATT
Organism: Isurus oxyrinchus; assembly: GCA_026770705.1. Taxonomy (NCBI): domain Eukaryota; kingdom Metazoa; phylum Chordata; class Chondrichthyes; order Lamniformes; family Lamnidae; genus Isurus; species Isurus oxyrinchus. Next base: position 434,824 of record JANJGN010000486.1, read on the forward strand.
CCAGGATCTCCATCCCTAACAGCATTTCGGGTGTACCTACACCACACGGACAATATCCTAGATCTCCCACCCTAAGAGCGCTGTGGGTGTACCTACAACACATGGACAAAATCCTGGAACTGCCTCCCTAACAGCACTGTGGGTGTACCTACACCACATGAACAAAATCCTGGAACTCCCTCCCTAACAGCACTGTGGGTGTACCTACACCACATGGACCAAAACCTAGAACTCCCTCCCTAACAGCACTGTGGGTGTTCCTACACGACACGGACAAAATCCTGGAACTCCATCCCGAAAAGCACTGTGGGTGTACCAACACCACACGGACAAAATCCTGGAACTCCCTCCCTAACAGCACTGTGGGATTACCTACACCACACGGACAAAATCCTGGATCTCCCTCCCTAACAGCACTGTGGGTGTACCTACACCACACGGACAATATCCTAGAACTCCCTCCCTAACAGCGCTGTGGGTGTACCTACACCACATGGACAAAATCCTGGAATCCCTCCCTAACAGCAGTGTGGGTGTACCTACACCACACGGACAAAATCCTGGAACTCCCTCCCTAACAGCACTGTGGGTGTACCTACACCACATGGACAAAATCCTGGAATCCCTCCCTAACAGCACTGTGGGTGTACCTACACCACACGGACAAAATCCTGGAACTCCTGCCCTAACAGCACTGTGGGTGTACCTACACCACATGGACAAATTGCAAAAACTTCCTTCCTAACAGCGCTGTTGGTGTACCTACACCACACGGACAAATTCCTGGATCTCCATCCCTAACAGCACTGTGGGTGTACCTACACCACACGGACAAATTCCTGGATCTCCATCCCTAACAGCACTGTGGGTGTACCTACACGACACGGACAAAATTCCTGGAACTCACTCCCTAACAGCGCTGTGGGAGTACATACACCACACGGACAAAATCCTGGAACTCCCTCCCTAACAGCACTGTGGGAGTACCTACAACACACGGACAAATTCGTGGAACTCCCTCCCTAACAGCACTGTGGGTGTACCTACACCACACGGACAAAATCCTGTAACTCCCTCCCTAACAGCACTGTGGGTGTACCTACAACACACGGACAAAATCGTGGAACTCCCTCCCTAACAGCACTGTGGGTGTACCTACACCACACGGACAAAATCCTGGAACTCCCTCCCTAACAGCACTGTGGGTGTACCTACACCACATCAACATAATCCTGGAACTCCCTCCCTAACAGCACTGTTGGTGTACCTACACCACATCAACATAATCCTGGAACTCCCTCCCTAACAGCACTGTGGGTGTACCTACACCACATCAACATAATCCTGGAACTCCCTCCCTAACAGCACTGTTGGTGTACCTACACCACATGGACAAAATCCTGGAACTCCATCCCTAACAGCAGTTCGGGTGTACCTACACCACACGCACAAAATCCTGGAACTCCCTCCCTAACAGCAATGTGGGTGTACCTACACAACACGGACAAAATCCTGGAACTCCCTCCCTAACAGCACTGTGGGTGTACCTACACCACACGGACAAAATCCTGGTACTCCCTCCCTAACAGCACTGTGGGTATATCTACAACACACGGATATAATCCTGGAACTCCCTCCCTAACAGCACTGTGGGAGTACATACACCACACGGACAAAATCCTGGAACTCCCTCCCTAACAGCACTGTGGGTGTACCTACACAATACAGAGACAAAATTCCTTGAACTCACTCCCTAACAGCGCTCTGGGAGTACATACACCACATACACAAAATCCTGGAACTCCCTCCCTAACAGCGATGTGGGTGTACCTACACCACACGGACAAAACCCTGGAACTCCCTCCCTTACAGCACTGTGGGTGTACCTACACCACATGGACAAAATCCTGGAACTCCCTCCCTAACAGCACTGTGGGTGTACCTACACCACATGGACAAAATCCTGGAACTCCCTCCCAAACAGCGCTGTGGGTGTACCTACACCACATGGCCAAAATCCTGGAACTCCCTCCCTAACAGCACTGTGGGAGTACCTACACCACATGGGCAAAATCCTGGAACTCCCTCCCTAACAGCACTGTGGGTGTACCTACACCACACGGACAAAATCCTGGAACTCCCTCCCTAACAGCACTGTGGGTGTACCTACACCACATGGACAAAATCCTGTAACTCCCTCCCTAACAGCACTGTGGGTGTACATACACCACAGGGTCAAAATCCTAGAACTACCTCCCTAACAGCACTGTGGGTGTACCTACACCACAGGGACAAAATTCCGGGAACTCACTCCCTAACAGCACTCTGGGAGGACAGACACCACATACACAAAATCCTGGAACTCCCTCCCTAACAGCAGTGTGGGAGTACCTACACCACAGGGACAAAATCCTGGAACTACTTCCCTAACAGCACTGCGGGTGTACCTACATCACATGGTCAATATCCTGGAACTCCCTCCCTAACAGCATTGTGGGTGAACCTACTCCACATGGACAAAATCCTGGAACTCCCTCTCAAAGAGCACTGTGGGTGTACCTACACCACATGGACAAATTGCAAAACCTCCCTCCCTAAAAGCGCTGTGGGTGTACCTACAACTCACGAACAAAATGCTGGAACTCCCTCCCTAACAGCACGGTGGGTGTACCTACACCACATGGACAAAATCCTGGAACTTCCTCCCTAACAGCACTGTGGGTGTACCTACACCACACGGACAAAATCCTGGAACTCCCTCCCTAACAGCACTGTGGGTGTACCTACAACACACGGACAAAATCCTGGAACTCCCTCCCTAACAGCACTGTGGGTGTACCTACAACACACGCACAAATTCCTGGATCTCCATCCCTAACAGCAGTTCGGGTGTACTTACACCATACGGACAAATTCCTGGCTCTCCAACCCTAACAGCACTGTGGGTGTACCTACACCACACGGACAAAATCCTGGATTTCCCTGCCTAACAGCACTGTGGGTGTACCTACACAACACGGATAAAGTCCTGGAGCTCCCTCCCTAACAGCATTGTGGGTGTACCTACACCACACGGACAAAATCGTGGAACTCCCTCCCTAACAGCACTGAGGGTGTACCTACACAACACGGACAAAATCCTGGAACTCCCTTGCTAACAGCACTGTGGGTGTACCTACACAATACAGAGACAAAATTCCTGGAACTCACTCACTAGCAGCAATGTGGGTGTACCTACACAACACGGACAAAATCCTGGAACTCCCTCCCTAACAGCACTGTGGGTGTACCTACACAATACAGGGACAAAATTCCTGGAACTCACTCACTAACAGCAATGTGGGTGTACCTACACAACACGGACAAAATCCTGGAACTCCCTCCCTAACAGCGCTGTGAGTGTACCTACACCACACAGACAAAATCCTGGAACTCCCTCGCTAACAGCACTGTGGGTGGACCTACACCACATGGACAAAATCCTGGAACTCCCTCCCTAACAGCACTGTTGGTGTACATACACCACAGGGACAAAATTCCTGGAACTCACTCCATAAAAGCGCTGTGAGTGTACCTACACCACACGGACAAAATCCTGGAACTCCCTCCCTAACAGCACTGTGGGTGTACCTACACCACACAGACAAAATCCTGGAAATCCCTCCCTAACAGCAATGTGGGGGTACCTACACAATACAGGGACAAATTTCCTGGAACTCACTCCCTAACAGCACTGTGGGTGTACCTACACAACACGGACAAAATCCTGGAACTCCCTCCCTAACAGCAGTTCGGGTGTACCTACACCACACGGACAATATCCTAGATCTCCCTCCCTAAGAGCGCTGTGGGTGTACCTACACCACATGGACATCATCCTGGAACTCCCTCCCTAACAGCACTGTGGGTGTACCTACAACACACGGACAAAATACTGGAACTCCCTCCCTAACAGCACTGTGGGTGTACCTACAACACACGCACAAATTCCTGGATCTCCATCCCTAACAGCAGTTCGGGTGCACCTACACCACACGGACAAATTCCTGGCTCTCCAACCCTAGCAGCACTGTGGGTGTACCTACAACGCACGGACAAAAACCTGGAACTCCCGCCCTAACAGCACTGTGGGTGTACCTACACCACACAGACAAAATCCTGGATTTCCCTGCCTAACAGCACTGTGGGTGTACCTACACAACACGGATAAAATCCTGGAACTCCCTCCCTAACAGCACTGTGGGTGTACCTACACCACACGGACAAAATCGTGGAACTCCCTCCCTAACAGCACTGCGGGTGTACCTACACCACATGGACAAAATCCTGGAACTCCCTCCCTAACAGCACTGTGGGTGTACCTACACAATACAGAGACAAAATTCCTGGAACTCACTCACTAACAGCAATGTGGGTGTACCTACACAACAAGGACAAAATCCTGGAACTCCCTCCCTAACAGCACTGTGGGTGTACCTACACAATACAGAGACAAAATTCCTGGAACTCACTCACTAGCAGCAATGTGGGTGTACCCACACAACACGGATAAAATCCTGGAACTCCCTCCCTAACAGCACTGTGGGTGTACCTACACAACACGGACAAAATCCTGGAACTCCCTCCCTAACAGCACTGTGGGTGTACCTACACAACACGCACAAAATCGTGGAACTCCCTCCCAAACAGCAATGTGGGTGTACCTACACAACACGGACAAAATCCTGGAACTCTCTCCCTAACAGCAGTTCGGGTGTACCTACACCACACGGACAATATCCTAGATCTCCCTGCCTAAGAGCGCTGTGGGTGAACCGACACCACATGGACATCATCCTGGACCTCCCTCCCTAACAGCACTGTGGGTGTACCTACAACACACGGACAAAATCCTGGAACTCCCGCCCTAACAGCACTGTGGGTGTACCTACACCTCACGGACAAAATCCTGGATTTCCCTGCCGAACAGCACTGTGGGTGTACCTACACCACACGGACAAAATCCTGGAACTCCCTCCCTAACAGCACTGTGGGTGTACCTACACAATACAGAGACAAAATTCCTGGAACTCACTCACTAACAGCACAGTGGGTGGACCTACACCACATGGACAAAATCCTGGAACTCCCTCCCTAACAGCACTGTTGGTGTACAGACACCACAGGGACAAAATTCCTGGAACTCACTCCCTAACAGCACTGTGGGGGTACCTACACAATACAGGGACAAAATTCCTGGAACTCACTCCCTAACAGCACTGTGGGTGTACCTACACAACACGGACAAAATCCTGGAACTCCCTCCCTAACAGCACTGTGGGTGTACCTACACCACACGGACAAAATCCTGGAACTCCCTCCCTAACAGCGATGTGGGTGTACCTACACCACACAGACAAAATCCTGGAACACCCTCCCTAACAGCACTGTGAGTGTATCTACAACACACGGACAAAATCCTGGAACTCCCTCCCTAACAGCACTGTGGGTGTACCTACACAATACAGAGACAAAATTCCTGGAACACACACCCAAACAGCGCTCTGGGAGTACATACACCACATACACAAAATCCTGGAACTCCCTCCCTAACAGCACTGTGGGAGTACCTACACCACAGGGACAAAATCCTGGAAATCCCTCCCTAACAGCACTGTGGGTGTACCTACACCACATGGACAAAATCCTGGAACTCCCTCCCTAACAGCACTGTGGGAGGACCTACACCACATGGACAAATTCCTAGAACTCCCTCCCTAAGAGCACTGTGGGTGTACCTACACCACATGGACAAAATCCAGGAACTCCCTCCCTAACAGCACTGTGGGTGTACCTACACCACACGGACAAAAACCTGGAACTCCCTCCCTAACAGCACTGTGGGTGTACCTACACCACACGGATTAAAACCTGGAACTCCCTCCCTAACAGCACTGTGGGTGTACCTACACCACACGAACAAATTCCGGGATCTCCATCCCGAACAGCAGTTCGGGTGTACCTACACCACACGGACAATATCCTAGATCTCCCTCGCTAACAGCACTGTGGGTGTACCAACACCACACGGACAAAATCCTGGAACTCCCTCCCTAACAGCACTGTGGGTGTACCTACACCACACGGACAAAATCCTGGAACTCCCTCCCTAACAGCACTCTGGGTGTACCTACACAACACGGAAAAAATTCTGGAACTTGCTCCCTAACAGAACTGCGGGGGGTACCTACACCACACGGACAATATCCTAGAACTCCCTCCCTAACAGCACTGTGGGTGTACCTACACCACATGGACAAAATCCTGGAACTCCCTCCCTAACAGCAGTGTGGGAGTACCTACACCACAGGGACAATTTCCTGGAACACCCTCCCTAACAGCACTGTGTGTGTACCTACACCACATGGACAAAATCCTGTAACTCCCTCCCTAACAGCACTGTGGGTGTACATACACCACAGGGACAAAATCCTAGAACTCCCTCCCTAACAGCACTGTGGGTGTACATACACCACACGGACAAAATCCTGGAACTCCCTCCCTAACAGCACTGTGGGTGTACCTACACCACAGGGACAAAATTCCGGGAACTCACTCCCTAACAGCGCTCTGGGAGGACAGACACCACATACACATAATTCTGGAACTCCCTCCCTAACAGCAGTGTGGGAGTACCTACACCAAAGGGACAACAACCTGGAACTACTTCCCTAACAGCACTGCGGGTGTACCTACATCACATGGTCAATATCCTGGAACTCCCTCCCTAACAGCATTGTGGGTGAACCTACTCCACATGGACAAAATCCTGGAATCCGTCCCTAACAGCACTGTGGGTGTACATACACCACATGGACAAATTCCTGGAACTCACTCTCTAAGAGCACTGTGGGTGTACCTACACCACATGGACAAATTGCAAAACCTCCCTCCCTAACAGCGCTGTGGGTGTACCTACAACTCACGGACAAAATGCTGGAACTCCCTCCCTAACAGCACTGTGGGTGTACCTACACCACATGGACAGAATCCTGGAACTCCCTCCCTAAGAGCACTGTGGGTGTACCTACACCACACGGACAAAATCCTGGAACTCCCTGCCTAACAGCAATGTGGGTGGACCTACACCACATGGACAAATTCGAGGAACTCACTCCCTAACAGCACTGTGGGTGTACCTACACCACACGGACAAAATCCTGGAACTCCTTCCCTAACAGCAGTGTGGGTGTACCTACCCCACATGGACAAATCCTGCAATGCCTCCCTAACAGCACTGTGGGTGTACCTACACCACAAGGACAAATCCTGCAATCCCTCCCTAACAGCGCTGTGGGTGTACCTACACCACATGGACAAGTTGCAAAAACTTCCTTCCTAACAGCACTGTGGGTGTACCTACAACACATGGACAACATCCTGGAACTCCCTCCCTAACAGCACTGTGGGTGTACCTACACCACACGCACAAAATCCTGGAACTGCCTCCCTAACAGCAATGTGGGTGTACCCACACAATACAGGTACAAAATTCCTGGAACTCACTCCCTAACAGCGCTCTGGGTGTACATACACCACATACACAAAATCCTGGAACTCCCTCCCTAACAACACTGTGGGTGTACATACACCACATACACAAAATCCTGGAACTACCTCCCTAACAGCACTGTGGATGTACCTACACCACACGGACAAAATCCTGGATTTCCCTGCCTCACAGCACTGTGGGTGTACCTACACCACAAGGACAACATCCGGGAACTCGCACCCTAACAGCAATGTGGGTGTACCTGCACCACACGCACAAAATCCTGGAACTCCCTCCCTAACAGCACTGTGGGTGTACATACACCAGATGAACAAAATCCTGGAACTCCCTCCCTAACAGCACTGTGGGTGTACATACACCGCATACACAAAATCCTGGAACTCCCTCCCTAACAGCACTGTGGGTGTACATACACCACAGGGACCAAATTCCTGGAACTCAGTTCCTAACAGCACTCTGGGTGCACCTACAACGCACGGACAAAAACCTGGAACTCCCTCCCTAACAGCACTGTGGGTGTACCTACACCACATGGACAAAATCCTGGAACTCCCTCCCTAACAGCACTGTGGGTGTACCTACACCACATGGACAAAATCCTGGAACTCCCTCCCTAACAGCACTGTGGGTGTACCTACACCACACGCAAAAAATCCTGGAACTCCCTCCCTAACAGCGCTGTGGGTGTACCTAGACCGCACGGACAAAATCCTGGAACTCCCTCCCTAACAGCACTGTGGGTGTACCTACACCACACGGACAATATCCTGGACACCCTCCCTAACAGCACTGTGGGTGTACCTACACCATATGGACAAATACTGGAACTCCCTCCGTAACAGCACTGTGGGTGTACCCACACCACATGGACAAATTGCAAAACCTCCCTCCCTAACAGCGCTGTGGGTGTACATACACCTCACGGACAAATTCCTGTATCTCCAACCCTAACAGCACTGTGGGTGTACCTACAACACACGGACAATATCCTAGAACTCCCTCCCTAACAGCACTGTGGGTGCACCTACACCATACGGACGAAATCCTGGAACTCCCTCCCTAACAGCACTTTGGGTGTACCTACACTACACGCACAAAATCCTGCAACTCCCTCCCGAACAGCGGTGTGGGTGTACCTACACAATACAGGGACAAAATTCCTGAACTCACTCCCTAACAGCGCTTTGGGAGTACATACACCACATGGACAAAATCCTGCAACTCCCTCCCTAACAGCACTGTGGGTGTACCTACACCACATGGACAAATTGCAAAACCTCCCTCCCGAACAGCGCTGTGGGTGTACCTACACCTCACGGACAAATTCCTGGATCTCCAACACTAACAGCACTGTGGGTGTACCTACAACGCACGGACAAAAATCTGCAACTCCCTCCCTAACAGCACTGTGGGTGTACCTACACCACACGGACAAAATCCTGGATTTCCCTGCCTAACAGCACTATGGGTGTACCTACACCACACGGACAAAATCCTGGAACTCCCTCCCTAACAGCACTGTGGGTGTACCTACACAATACAGAGACAAAATTCCTGGAACTCACTCCCTAACAGCACTGTGGGTGTGCCTACACAATACAAAGACAAAATTCCTGGAACTCACTCACTAACAGCAACGTGGGTGTACATACACCACAGGGACAAAATTCCTGGAACTCACTCCCTAATAGCGCAGCGAGTGTACCTATACCATACGGACAAAATCCTGGAACTCCCTCCCTAACAGCACTGTGTGTGTACCTACACCACACGGACAAAATCCTGGAACTCCCTCCCTAACAGCACTGTGGGTGTACCTACACCACATGGACAACAGCCTGGAACTCCCTCCCTAACAGCACTGTGGGTGTACCTACACCACATGGACAAAAACCTGGGACTCCCTCCCTAACAGCACTGTGGGTGTACCTACACCACATGGACAAATTGCAAAACCTCCCTTCCTTACAGCGCTGTAGGTGTACCTACACCTCACGGACAAATTCCTGGATCTCCAACCCTAACAGCACTGTGGGTGTACCTACACCACACGCACAAAATCCTGGAACTGCCTCCCTAACAGCAATGTGGGTGTACCTACACAATACAGGGACAAAATTCCTGGAACTCACTCCCTAACAGCGCTCTGGGTGTACATACACCACATACACAAAATCCTGGAACTCCCTCCCTAACATCACTGTGGGTGTACATACACCACATACACAAAATCCTGGAACTACCTCCCTAACAGCACTGTGGATGTACCTACACCACACGGACAAAATCCTGGATTTCCCTGCCTAACAGCACTGTGGGTGTACCTACACCACAAGGACAACATCCGGGAACTCGCTCCCTAACAGCAATGTGGGTGTACCTACACCACACGCACAAAATCCTGGAACTCCCTCCCTAACAGCACTGTGGGTGTACATACACCAGATGAACAAAATCCTGGAACTCCCTCCCTAACAGCAATGTGGCTGTACATACACCACAGGGACCAAATTCCTGGAACTCAGCTCCTAACAGCACTCTGGGTGCACCTACAACGCACGGACAAAAACCTGGAACTCCCTCCCTAACAGCACTGTGGTGTACCTACACCACATGGACAAAATCCTGGAACTCCCTCCCTAATAGCACTGTGGGTGTACCTACACCACACGCAAAAAATCCTGGAACTCCCTCCCTAAAAGCAATGTGGGTGTACCTACACCACACGGACAAAATCCTGGAACTCCCTCCCTAACAACTCTGTGGGTGTACCTAGACCGCACGGACAAAATCCTGGAACTCCCTCCCTAACAGCACTGTGGGTGTACCTAGACCTCACGGGACAAAATCCTGGAACTCCCTCCCTAACAGCACTGTGGGAGTACATACACCACATGGACAAAATCCTGGAACTCCCTCCCGAACAGCACTGTGGGTGTACCTGGACCGCACGGACAAAATCCTGGAACTCCCTCCCTAACAGCGCTGTGGGTGTACCTAGACTGCACGGACAAAATCCTGGAACTCCCTCCCTAACAGCACTGTGGGTGTACTTACACCACACGGACAATATCCTGGAACACCCTCCCTAACAGCACTGTGGGTGTACCTACACCACATGGACAAATCCTGGAACTCCCTCCGTAACAGCACTGTGGGTGTACCCACACCACATGGACAAATTGCAAAACCTCCCTCCCTAACAGCGCTGTGGGTGTACATACACCTCACGGACAAATTCCTGTATCTCCAACCCTAACAGCACTGTGGGTGTACCTACAACACACGGACAATATCCTAGAACTCCCTCCCTAACAGCACTGTGGGTGCACCTACACCATACGGACGAAATCCTGGAACTCCCTCCCTAACAGCACTTTGGGTGTACCTACACCACACGCACAAAATCCTGCAACTCCCTCCCGAACAGCGGTGTGGGTGTACCTACACAATGCAGGGACAAAATTCCTGGAACTCACTCCCTAACAGCGCTCTGGGAGTACATACACCACATGGACAAAATCCTGCAACTCCCTCCCTAACAGCACTGTGGGTGTACCTACATCACACGGACAAAATCCTGGAACTCCCTCCCTAACAGCACTGTGGGTGTACCTACACCACATGGACAAATTGCAAAACCTTCCTCCCGAACAGCGCTGTTGGTGTACCTACACCTCACGGACAAATTCCTGGATCTCCAACCCTAACAGCACTGTGGGTGTACCTACAACGCACGGACAAAAACCTGGAACTCCCTCCCTAACAGCACTGTGGGTGTACCTACACCACATGGACAAAATCCTGGAACTCCCTCCCTAACAGCACTGTGGGTGTACCTACACCACACGCAAAAAATCCTGGAACTCCCTCCGTAATAGCGCTGTGAGTGTACCTACACCACACGGACAAAATCCTGGAACTCCCTCCCTCACAGCACTGTCGGTGTACCTACACCACACGGTCAAAATCCTGGATCTCCCTCACTAACAGCATTCTGGGCGTACCTACACCACATGGATAAAATCCTGGAACTCCCTCCCTAACAGCACTGTGGGGGTACCTACACCACACGGACAAAATCCTGGAACTCCCTCCTTAACAGCACTGTGGGTGTACCTACACCACATGGACGAATTGCAAAACCTCCCTCCCTAACAGCGCTGTAAGTGTACCTACACCACACGGACAAAATCCTGGAACTCCCTCCCAACAGCACTGTGGGTGTACCTACAACGCACGGACAAAAACCTGGAACTCCCACCCTAACAGCACTGTGGGTGTACGTACACCACATGGACAAAATCCTGGAACTCCCTCCCTGACAGCACTGTGGGTGTACCTACACCACACGCAAAAAATCCTGGAACTCATTCCCTAATAGCAATGTGGGTGTACCTACACAACACGGACAAAATCCTGGAACTCCCTCCCTAACAGCACTGTGGGTGTACCTACACCACACGGACAATATCCTGGAACTCCCTCCCTAACAGCACTGTGGGTGTACCTACACAATACAGAGACAAAATTCCAGGACCTCACTCCCTAACAGCGCACTGGGAGTACATACACCACATACACAAAATCCTGGAACTCCCTCCCTAACAGCACTGTGGGTGTACCTACACAATACAGGGACAAAATTCCTGGAACTCCCTCCCTAACAGCACTGTGGGTGTACCTACACCACATGGACGAATTGCAAAACCTCCCTCCCTAACAGCGCTGTTAGTGTACCTACACCACACGGACAAAATCCTGGAACTCCCTCCCTAACAGCAGTGTGGGTGTACCTACAACGCACGGACAAAAACCTGGATCTCCCACCCTAACAGCACTGTGGGTGTACGTACACCACATGGACAAAATCCTGGAACTCCCTCCCTGACAGCACTGTGGGTGTACCTACACCACACGCAAAAAATCCTGGAACTCATTCCCTAATAGCAATGTGGGTGTACCTACACAACACGGACAAAATCCTGGAACTCCCTCCCTAACAGCACTGTGGGTGTACCTACACCACACGGACAATATCCTGGAACTCCCTCCCTAACAGCACTGTGGGTGTACCTACACAATACAGAGACAAAATTCCAGGACCTCACTCCCTAACAGCAGTGTGGGTGCACCTACACAATACAGAGACAAAATTCCTGGAACTCACTCCCTAACAGCGCACTGGGAGTACATACACCACATACACAAAATCCTGGAACTCCCTCCCTAACAGCACTGTGGGTGTACCTACACAATACAGGGACAAAATTCCTGGAACTCCCTCCCTAACAGCACTGTGGGTGTACCTACACCACATGGACGAATTGCAAAACCTCCCTCCCTAACAGCGCTGTGAGTGTACCTACACCACACGGACAAAATCCTGGAACTCCCTCCCTAACAGCAGTGTGGGTGTACCTACAACGCACGGACAAAAACCTGGATCTCCCACCCTAACAGCACTGTGGGTGTACGTACACCACATGGACAAAATCCTGGAACTCCCTCCCTGACAGCACTGTGGGTGTACCTACACCACACGCAAAAAATCCTGGAACTCCCTCCCTAATAGCAATGTGGGTGTACCTACACAACACGGACAAAATCCTGGAACTCCCTCACTAACAGCACTGTGGGTGTACCTACACCACACGGACAATATCCTGGAACTCCCTCCCTAACAGCACTGTGGGTGTACCTACACAATACAGAGACAAAATTCCAGGACCTCACTCCCTAACAGCACTGTGGGTGTACCTACACAATACAGAGACAAAATTCCTGGAACTCACTCCCTAACAGCGCACTGGGAGTACATACACCACATACACAAAATCCTGGAACTCCCTCCCTAACAGCGATGTGGATGTACCTACACCACATGGACAAAATTCCTGGAACTCACTCCCTAACAGCGCACTGGGAGTACATACACCACATACACAAAATCCTGGAACTCCGTCCCTAACAGCACTGTGGGTGTACCTACAACACATTGACAAAATCCTGGATCTCCCTCCCTAACAGCAGTGTGGGAGTAGCTACACCACAGGAACAAAATCCAGGAATCCCTCCGTAACAGCACTGTGGGTGTACCTACAACACACGGACAAAAACCAGGAACTCCCTCCCTAACAGCACTGTGGGTGTACATACACAACAGGGACAAAATTCCTGGAACTCACTCCCTAATAGCGCTGTGAGTGTACCTACAACACACGGACAAAATCCTGGAACTACCTCCCTAACAGCACTGTGGGTGTACCTAGACCGCACGGACAAAATCCTGGAACACCCTCCCTAACAGCACTATGGGTGTACCTACACCACAGGGACAAAAACCTGGAACACCCTCCCTAACAGCACTGTGGGTGTACCTACACCACACGGACAAAATCCTGGAACTCCCTGCATAACAGCACTGTGGGTGTACCTACACCACATGGACAAATTGCAAAACCTCCCTCCCTAACAGCACTGTGGGAGTACCTACACCTCACGGACAAATTCCTGGATCTCCAACCCTAACATCACTGTGGGTGTACCTACAACACACGGACAAAAACCTGTAACTCCCTCCCTAACAGCACTGTGGGTGTACCTACACCACACGGACAATATCCTAGCACTCCCGCCCTAACAGCCCTGTGGGTGTACCTACACCACATACACAAAATCCTGCAACTTCCTCCCTAACAGCACTGTGGGGGTACCTACAACACACGGACAAAATCCTGAAACTCCTTCCCTAACAGCACTGTGGGTGTACCTACAACACATGGACAAAATCCTGGAACTCACTCCCTAACAGCACTGTGGGTGTACCTACACCACATGGACAAAATCCTGGAACTCTCTCCCTAACAGCACTGTGGGTGTACCTACACCACACGGACAAAATCCTGCAACTCCCTCCCGAACAGCGGTGTGGGTGTACCTACACAATGCAGGGACAAAATTCCTGGAACTCACTCCCTAACAGCGCTCTGGGAGTACATACACCACATGGACAAAATCCTGCAACTCCCTCCCTAACAGCACTGTGGGAGTACCTACATCACACAGACAAAATCCTGGAACTCCCTCCCTAACAGCACTGTGGGTGTACCTACACCACATGGACAAATTGCAAAACCTCCCTCCCGAACAGCGCTGTTGGTGTACCTACACCTCACGGACAAATTCCTGGATCTCCAACCCTAACAGCACTGTGGGTGTACCTACAACGCACGGACAAAAACCTAGAACTCCCTCCCTAACAGCACTGTGGTTGTACCTACACCACATGGACAAAATCCTGGAACTCCCTCCCTAACAGCACTGTGGGTGTACCTACACCACACGCAAAAAATCCTGGAACTCCTTCCGTAATAGCGCTGTGAGTGTACCTACACCACACGGACAAAATCCTGGAACTCCCTCCCTAACAGCACTGTGGGTGTACCTACATCACACGGTCAAAATCCTGGATCTCCCTCACTAACAGCACTGTGGGTGTACCTACACCACATGGATAAAATCCTGGAACTCCCTCCCTAACAGCACTGTGGGGGCACCTACACCAAACGGACAAAATCCTGGAACTCCCTCCCTAACAGCACTGTGGGTGTACCTACACCACATGGACGAATTGCAAAACCTCCCTCCCTAACAGCGCTGTGAGTGTACCTACACCACACGGACAAAATCCTGGAACTCCCTCCCTAACAGCAGTGTGGGTGTACCTACAACGCACGGACAAAAACCTGGATCTCCCACCCTAACAGCACTGTGGGTGTACGTACACCACATGGACAAAATCCTGGAACTCCCTCCCTGACAGCACTGTGGGTGTACCTACACCACACGCAAAAAATCCTGGAACTCCCTCCCTTATAGCAATGTGGGTGTACCTACACAACACGGACAAAATCCTGGAACTCCCTCACTAACAGCACTGTGGGTGTACCTACACCACACGGACAATATCCTGGAACTCCTTCCCTAACAGCACTGTGGGTGTACCTACACAATACAGAGACAAAATTCCAGGACCTCACTCCCTAACAGCAGTGTGGGTGCACCTACACAATACAGAGACAAAATTCCTGGAACTCACTCCCTAACAGCGCACTGGGAGTACATACACCACATACACAAAATCCTGGAACTCCCTCCCTAACAGCGATGTGGATGTACCTACACCACATGGACAAAATTCCTGGAACTCCCTCCCTAACAGCACTGTGGGTGTACCTACACCACACGGACAAAATCCTGGAACTCCCTCCCTAACAGCACTGTGGGTGTACCTACAACACATTGACAAAATCCTGGATCTCCCTCCCTAACAGCAGTGTGGGAGTAGCTACACCACAGGAACAAAATCCTGGAACTTCCTCCCTAACAGCACTGTGGGTATACCTACAACACACGGACAATATCCTGGAACTCCCTCCCTAACAGCACTGTGGGTGTACCTACACCACATGGACAAAATCCTGGAATTCCCTCCCTAACAGCAGTGTGGGTGTACCTACACCACATGGGCAAATTCCTGGATCTCCGTCCCTAACAGCAAAGTGGGTGTACCTACACCAGATGGGCACAATCCTGGAAATCCCTCCCTAACAGCACTGTGGGTGTACCTACACCACAAGGACAAAATCCTGGAACTCCATCCCTAACTGCAGTTCGGGTGTACCTACAATACATGGACAACATCCTGGAACTTCCTCCCTAACAGCACTGTGGGTGTACCTACACCACATAGACAAATTCCTGGAACTCCCTCCCTAACAGCACTGTGGGAGTACCTACACCACACGGACAAAATTCTGGAACTCTCTCCCTAACAGCACTGTGGGTGTACCTACACCACATGGATAAAATCCTGTAACTCCCTCCCTAACAGCACTGCGGGTGTACCTACACCACATGGGCAAAATCCTGGAACTCACTCCCTAACAGCACTGTGGGTGTACCTACACCACATGGACAAAATCCTGGAACTCCCTCCCTAACAGCACTGTGGGTGTACCTACACCACACGGACAAAATCCTGGAACTCCCTCCCTAACAGCGCTGTGGGTGTACCTACACCACAGGGACAAAATCCTGGAATTCCCTCCCTAACAGCACTGTGGGTGTTCCAACACCAGACGGACAAAATCCTGGAACTCCCTCCCTAACAGCACTGTGGGTGTACCTACACCACATGGACAAAATCCTGTAACTCCCACCGTAACAGCACTGTGGGTGTACCTACACCACATGAACAAAATCCTGGAATTCCCGCCCTAACAGCACTGTGGGTGTACCTACACCACACGGACAAAATCCTGGAACTCCCTCCCTAACAGCACTGTGGGTGTACCTACACCACATGGACAAAATCCTGGAATCCCTCCCTAACAGCACTGTGTGTGTACCTACACCACACGGACAAAATCGTGGAATTCCCTCCCTAACAGCAGTGTGGGTGTACCTACACCACATGGGCAAATTCCTGGATCTCCATCCCTAACAGCACTGTGGGTGTACCTACACCACATGGACAAAATCCTGGAACTCCCTCCCTAACAGCACTGTGGGTGTACCTACACCACACGGACAAAATCCTGGAACTCCCTCCCTAACAGCACTGCGGGTGTACCTACACCACATGGGCAAAATCCTGGAACTCACTCCCTAACAGCACTGTGGGTGTACCTACACCACATGGACAAAATCCTGGAACTC